>JAJLXT010000141.1:0-26155 GCA_030571395.1 Nakaseomyces sp. UFMG-CM-Y6046
CAAAAAAGAAAAAAACAACCGAGAAGCTTACAAACCTTTGCAGCTCTAAACAGCGTTTACACAGTATTAAAGAGTTTTAGTGTCACATTAATAGTCTCCAAAAAAGAAAAAAACAACCGAGAAGCTTACAAACCTTTGCAGCTCTAAACAGCGTTTACACAGTATTAAAGAGTTTTAGTGTCACATTAATAGTCTCCAAGAAAAAAAAAGAAACCGGAAAGCTTACAAACCTTTGCAGCTCTAAACAGCGTTTACACATTATTAAAGAGTTTTAGTGTCACATTAATAGTCTCCAAGAAAAAAAAAGAAACCGGAAAGCTTACAAACCTTTGCAGCTCTAAACAGCGTTTACACATTATTAAAGAGTTTTAGTGTCACATATATATTTTTTTTTCTGTTTGGTTATTTTGTTACTTAACGGTAAGAAATAGTGTTTATCTCATAGAGTACTACTTGCATTTCTACAGATTTAGTGATAGCATAATTTTTCATACCTCCACTTTATACAGTAATATATAGCAACCATTGTTTGATTATTATTGTAATTTCATTTTCTTTGATTTTTGTCGGTTGTAGTACTAAACGAGTCCATGTGACCAGGTTGTAACAACTTAACTGTCTGGTGGGAGTAAAAAAAAAATTAACACAGATTTCAGTTCTTTGGAGCATCTAAATAAAATTATTTATTGTATCTACTTGGTCCTGAGTACCGCTGATTATGCTGTTGCTGAGAGCCATTACCTCCGTGATTTCCAAACCTGTTTCTATTGTCATTACCACGATGTGGTCCAGAGTTGAACCTATTATGACCACCACGGTCATTATACCGACCATTAGAATTACCATATCCGCCTCTGCCATTCCCGTGTTGGTGATAATTTCCACCCTGTCTTTGTTGGTGATTATTATTTTGAGTGTATCTGTTATGTGTTGGAGCTTGATTTTGTTGATAGACTTGCTGACTATGTTGTTGCATTTGCTGATTAATTTGCCCAAAATAGAAAAACGACCTATATCCACCAATACGTGGTTTGTATTGTGTTGTACCACTTGGACCTACAGGAACCTTATTCTGTTGCATCTCAGCTCCAAAGTTTCTCGAATTTTGATTTCTCTGGTATCCTCTGGTACCGTACTTGTAAATAATTGAATCAAAGTCATATTGTGAAAGCATTGGTTCAGACGGTATGAATCCATTCAAAATCAACGATTTGTTTGGGGATGGTAATTTTAGGAAGGTGTATTTAACCTTAAGGAATAGGTTTGTTGACAGTTCCGGCAAGGAACCACTTTGTATTGGGCATTGAAGTTTACTGTTCAATTTGAAACCTTCTAAATCTTGAGCGGCTATACCAGCTAAACCACTCTTAAAGTGGTGGAAAACTATTTGAAAGTCAGCATCATGTTCCTTTTTGTAAAGCTTCTTAGAAAATTTCTCGTAATTTGCATTTTTATTACTAATTAGTAAAACTGGTTCATTCCTGGTATTACGTCTACGTTCATCATCCGTTAAATATTGGTATTGGTTACGAACTGCCTTAAGTAAACGTTTCTCGTCAATGAACGGCAGTAATGAAATACCTTGCCAGGACATTTTCTTACCGTTCATATCAATTGGAAATTCAGTAGGATAGAAGTCAATAATTTCCGAATCTTCATCACTCATTAGTGGTCTGAAAACTTCTGGTAGAGTGTGGCCAGATGCGGCTGGTAAAACACTCATCAGTTGTTCGTAAGGTAGGAATGGTTCACCTAGATCGAATTCAATATTCAATTTTCCAATATCGGTAAAATCTGCTGCAAATGGTGCATAATGATATGGATAATACCACGTCCATGACGCACAACCCTGGTAGTAATATCTTAAAACCCAAGATACACCCTCAATATAACACCTGACCATGTCTTTACGGAGTGCCTCAATTTCACTGGTTAAAATATGAAATTTCGCAGTGTAGTATCTGTCATGATAACCTGGTTCAAACAGTTTCACAGCCTCATCTGTATCTACAACCCCACTAGTTATTCCTCCATTTCCAATCACAGGAACTTGATCAGTAGAATTAGGCGTAGCTGTGTTATCTTTATCATCTGATGTAGTTTCATCCTCAACTTCTGCAATGACTTCAGCCTCAATCTCTTCATCAAGGTCCTCGCTTTTGTTATCTTCTTTTTCAATCTTCTGTTGTTTCGAATCTCTCTCATCCTCTGCCTCCTCTTCCTTTTCCAATTCACGCTTTCTGGCATTCAATTTCTTCTTTAACAACTCAGCAGCAGTGTAGTTACTGTTAGCACCTTTAAAGTCTTCATTCGTCATCTTACTTTTGATTTCTGACATGATTTTGTCATTCTTTTCACTCTGAGTTCTAATAATCTCAATGGCTTCCTTGTTACCTTCGTTTGCAAGCATCAACTCTTTCTTAAACCTTACCATATCACTGGTAGTCAAATTCCAAGTTCCCTTTGCAAGCTCACCATTAGTATCGTACATTTGAAGTTGTTCATTAAATTGCGTAGGGTGTCTGTCCTGACCAGTAGACATATTCTGTTGTTTCTGTTGTTTTCTTCTTTCGTTGGCCTCTTTCTTTCTAATTTCCTGCATGTGCCTTGTCTTGAAAATATCGGCCTCTCTGGCTCCCAATTCCTGCAACACCATCTCTACAGATTCTAAGTTCAATTGACCGTCACAAGTCATATACGTTTTTACTCTTGGCAGGACCGATTTCCAAATATCCAATAGGATATCAATACTGTTTTCTCTAACATCTAATGAAGGAAGATGAGGTAAGAAATCGTTACCACAGAAGAAACACATGAAAACCCAATCGTCAATTGCTCTTTCCAGATCAAAGGCAAAAGGCAGCTTAGCAGTCCACAATTCAGCAGATAAATATTCTCTCAAAACGCTAATATGCAGCCACAAGAAGGGTTTCTCCGAGTCCTGTTGTCTTATTAGATTCTTCTCTTCTTCTGTCATATTGAGGGTATCCTTAAGGTTGTTCCTTTTCCTGTTATCTTGTGCGAAAACATCTTCTCTGAGAATCTTAAAATGAGGTTCATGAGTTGCCAAACCAAGGAAAATCAAATCCGCATCTAAACCGTAGATACAGTGCGTGGTATTGGGGTTGTATTCTGGGTCAGCTCTTTGTGATCTGATAAAGTTCATAATCTTATGCTCACCTTCACCTGGAACCGTAGCATCACTAATGATCACTTGTAAGTTCTTCCAGCCTGGGTCTGTGGCCAACTTAAACGCAGTCCAGTAACGTAGAGCGATGGCCAGCTTATCCATAAACGGAGTACCTGGTGTAATCGCATTCGAATCCCACGTCTTCTTGTTTTTCACAGATTCGTCTATCACTTGGCCCAGTTCTTCCTTCTGACGCAATATCTCCTCTCTGGCATTGTTCTCAATCTCAGCATCTCTGGCACTTCTAAATCTACGAGATCTCTGCTGATTCATCTTAGCACGAGGTGCAACACCATCCACAGCTATCATCAGAACCTTTCTGGGCCTGGCCATATTAAGAACTCTGTTGGTATACTCAAAGACAGCGAGCAACATGTCATCTTCTGTCTCTGGAGGAGGTTTATTTTCGGGATGCGAACAAGGATGCACAATACCATTCATATCCAGGTACAAATTGTCCAACTCGCCATTTGGATTAGGCCCTGCATAGTCAATAGGCAGTGCAACACCGTCAACCACCTGCTGCGGTTCCTCGATCACCGGCGAGATAATCTTGGGATACTTCCGAGACAACCATCTAAAGAAAGATGGAACACCCATTATATATTACAACAAATCAATCGTCTATCTTTTCAAATATGGGTTGGTTATTCCAAAGTAATCGTAAAAACATTACTAAAGCCAATTAAATCATCTGCTATTCATTTAATATGTGGGCATCGCGCTGTTCTGAATTTTTTTTTTTTCGAAATTCCAATTTAACAATTTTTTTCACAATTAATCATGGAATACGCAATAATCACATTAAGGTACGTCGAATGTGATATAGATATATCAATCTATATAAACTTATAGCTATGGTCTAATGTTTTTAAAATAAAAGTATATTATTATTAAATTATTCATACTATTCTACAAACAATATTAATATATTTTTTTGAAAAATTTTATATAATGAATTGGGATTTAAAAAAAAAATAAAATGGGGGGAGGGTTGAATAGTAATGTAAGACCCACTTTATTTTTCCTTGTTTTAGAAATTAATGTGATAACAAATGAATAAGAAAGTTCAATGGAATATTTTTTTGCTTTTAAGTTTTTTTTTATGGATACAGATCATTTTTAGTGAATGTATTAACAGCATTATAATGCCTATGATATGATATGATATGATATGATACGATATGATATAATGTAAACATTCAAAAAAGAAAGTAAAAATCAAGGTCAGGAATAAAAATTAGTAAATGAAGTAAAAAAAAAAAAAGGTATAATAAAATGAATTAAGCACAATGAAATGAAAGACTTTTTTTCTTAATAGCAAAACCTAAATGAAAAAAAAAAATGAAATAAAACAAAGAGGTTCCTCTCTTGAATAGTTGTGGATATGGGATAGGGGATGAAAGGGGAATATTAGATATCTTCTTAATGTTTTTTTTTTTTGGTTTATTTGAATGGATTGGAAATTTTCATGCTTGGCTTTTTCATTTCAGGCATTTGCAACTTTGGTATTTTAGGAGACCTCCTGTAGAACGGCACCTTTGCAGTAGCATCGTTGCTGTTTTCCAACGAGCTGTTATCGATCTTTTCATCGGAGATCTTTCCAGAACTTAGCTCTGAGGTAATTTGTATGCTATGCTCCTCGATTGTTTCTGGGTCAACACGGCCGTGCGTGACAGGGATAGACGTGTTCCTTCCGTCGAACACGAACCCAGGGTGGAACACTGTCAGGATAAGTGTAGCCAGCGTAATCATCAGGGAGTCCAATATAATAAAGTACCACTCGTGAGTGATCAGGTAGCCTCTCCAGCCCTGGTGCAGCTCCGCCAGACGGTAGCAACAACGGGTCAACACCAACAGCACCACGGCAGTCATCGCGAGGTTGAAGTAACGGAACAAGAACGTGGGCTTGTGGTTCAGTCTCAGGTGTGCAAACTTGGTACGGTACTGCGAGTCTATCTCCCGCTGGGATATCTTGAACATGGCCCACTTGAACCGCTTCTCACCGGTGTACTCCAGCCTCACCTTGATGTATATCAGGTACAGGAAATGTAGCCAGAAACCGAGGAAGATCGTCATGGAGCCCACTTGGACACCCAGCCCTGCCTCGAAGACGTGGTCACCTTTCTTAGTTGGGCGGTGCTCACTCACGGCGACACCGGAGGTACCACCACCCGCGGCCTGGACGGCAAGCGAGACGATGTCTATGAAAATGAAAATGTAGGAGTACGCCATCGGGGACGACAGCAGGGAGAATCTATGGCCGTAAATCTCGATCAGCTTCGCGAGCTGGTAGTACACGCCTCCCATTGTGAACACTGGTGCGATTGTGAGACACACGATCTGCATCAGGAACGGGTCGATATCGTAGACGTCGAAGTGCGACTTAGTTCTCCCTATATAGCCCAGTACTTCCAGCACGCAGGCACATATAAACGCAATACTAAACCACCACTGTCTCCAGTAGAGCTGTATACACTGGGCGATGAGCAAGAGTCCCCATATGGCAATCATGGCCCCGTTAAACCTCAGTTTGGGCACCATCCCCGCATAGTACGAGGAGTAGTCCATCTGGAACTTCCCTACAGTCTCATTCACCGGCAGCCACATTGTAATATAATATTTGTGTTTATATTTTTTTTTTTCAAAATTTCTGTAGAGGGTAGAAAGATAAAGGGGAATTCAAGATCGAATAAGAACTTATTAAAAAAAAAAAAATAAACTAAAAAAAACCGTAATTTACAGGAACATTAGAGATATACAAATAACTTTGAGATATTTGTGTATATATATATATATACATATAAAGGGGAATTTTCAATATATAAGCTAAATAGACAATATCATAAAATTAATAATGACTGTATTGTGTTGTTGTAATGTAAAGAAAAATTTGATGCAAAAAAATTTATAATATTTAACTGAAATAAAAAAACCTCGCGGGAAAATCCTCTCTCTTCTCTCGAAGGGCAGGAAAAAAAAAATAAAAAAGAAAATCACCTTGTCCTTCGAGACAGAGAGACAGAGAGACAGAAGGAATAGGGATGATTTCTTGTGTGTGTTGTACTGTACAGTATATGGTATTTCTGTATGGTATTACTGTACAATGTGTTGTACAACGATTTCTGTATGTTGTTAGCATTATATATAGATCCCATTATTACCTAATTAGGAATAGAGAAGGGAATTCTTCTTCTCTCTCTCTCTGGCCCTCATCTCTCTTACACAGACAATACACGTAGTACATACACACACACACAGAAACTCTATCACTTTAGGGGGAGGGAAGGGTACTAGAGTAAGGGACTTTTCTTCCCTTTCTCTTTTTTTATCGGGTGGTAGTACTTCCACGGGAAGGGGGGGAGGTTTATTCAGTGTGTGTGTGAGAGAGAGAGAGAGAGAAGGTGGAGTGGTGTGTGTCCCCTGTTTTCTGTGTTTCAGTACGGCGTTGTTTATTTTTTTTTGTTATAGAATAGGGGACTGCAAGGTATTCTTTTGTTCCGTGGGATTCCTGTTTTTTCTTCATTCTTATTCTGGCCGGTCCGTGTGTGTTTTTCCGTGTGTTCCGTGTCTTTTCCTCTCTGTGTGCATGGCCGCACCAACAATTCCATATTATTATTATTTTATTTTGGGCAAAGAGCCGTTGGGCTGGGTAACAACTCAGGGAGGGTAAATATATGTATTTCTATTAGTTGTACATATATATATATTTGTGTGGTATAGTGAAACATGATATTATAATTTCTAAAAGATGTATATAAAAAATCTATTATATATGTATGTGTAAATTGAAAAGAATAGAGATCGAGTACTTTTTCAATTCTTCAAGTTGTCTAGGATGTCTTGGTATTTGCCGTGGGCAGCGGTGTTGGCCTTGGTCAATAGCTGTTCGGCAGTCTCGTAGGCGGTGTCTTGGGCCTTGGACTCGTTGTCGTGCAAGTTGCCGAGGTCGATGTAGGCCTCGGCCAGTTGGGCCCAGGTGTCTGGCTCGTCCTGTAGCTTGGCCTTCTCCAAGTACTCGATAGCCTGCTGGGTGTGTTTTAGGGCAGATTGTTGGGCTTCCTTGGCCTCTTTGCTGTCGTTGGTCTTGTCATCCTCACCGTATTGTAGCTCCAGGTAAGTTCTGGTTGGCTCCTCGGCGTTCTTTAGACACAGCTCACCGACCTTCTTGGCGGTCAAGTGGTACAGCTTGGCGTCCTTGTCCTTACTCAAGGTCTTCAACAAGCTGACCAATTGGTCCTGCAGCCACTGGTAGTTAGCGGCCAGGTTCTGCTGTAGCTCGTACACAGGATGTGTCTTGGCAAGCTTGACTGGCTCCAAGTCATCCTCGTCGTCACTGTCTAGACCCTCGGCGATCTCGTCCTCGTGGCCAAAGTTCTCAATGATGTCCAACATGTCGTCGAACATCTCCAGCACTTCGTAAGTCAATGGCAGGTCCTTGCTGCACACGTTGAAGCTCTTCTTGGCGTCCTCCACAAGAGCGTTCAGTTTCAAGCCAGACTTGCTGTCGTCGACTTGCAAGTTAGACAGGTACTCCAATGGCACTCTCTGTATGATGACCTTGGCCTTGACCAAGTCCAGTAGTGGGGACTTACCGCACTCGGTTTCACCCAATTGGCATCTCTCGAGGGCGTTGTCGAAGAACTGAGCCACCTCAGCTTGTCTCTTCTTCTCATCGGCGACTTCACCAGCCTTGAAGATGGTCAACTCAGACAAAGCAAGAGCGTAGACGGCGTGGAATACGTCACCTAGTTCCTTGATCTTACCGTTCTTGTCAGCATCACGTAGAAGACGGTCACACTCATGAACGACACCGTTCAACACATACTCACCGTCTCTGTCAGAGTTGAAGTAGGTCTCCCAAAGACCCTTCAACTGCACTAGCTCGTTGTCAGCATCGACACCTTCGTCTAGCTCAACTTCAATCTGACTGGCAACTGGAGTACCTTCCTTGGAGCTCTCTGGAGACTCAGTCTTGACTCTCTTGTCCTTCTTTTGCTTACCCAAACCTAGAGGTCTCTTAGCCATTTTTTTTTTTCTTCTTGTTTTTCTTTATGTATATATTGTGTTGTACTTGAAAGAATATACAGAAACAATATAATATAAAGTAAAAAAAATTATTTAATAATCATAACATTAAAAAAAATTAATAAGCAATTAAATATAATAAAACAATAAATATAATAAATCATATAACAATTGAAAGTCAGAAGAAAATTTTTTTTTCTTCAAAACAATGGGAAGAAACCCAATTGCTCCCATTGTATATCATAATGCATAACATTCCAGTAGAATACAATGGAGAGAGATGGAGTGCCATCGAGAACAAGCTCATCGGGCATCGCATCGAGAAAAGACAGCAAACAAACGAAAAAAAAAAATTTTTTTTTTTTCCAATTTTTTTTAAAAATTTTCAGGCCTCTCGAGGAAGGAAAAAAATTTTTTTTTTATTCCTTCTCAGACACAGAGATGCACAGAAGGAGGGGCAGAAAGAGAGGAACACAGAGATGCAGAGATACGTTAATTTCTAAGAAACACCCGCAGCGTCCTCCTCTCAATAACCCGGAAAAACTCGAGAGAGATAGAGAGAGAGAGAGAGAGAACAATGGGCAGGTACCAAGACACACGATGAGGACGCAGGGTTGAATACAAACACACAGAGATCACCGTGTACAGAGCCGGAAGAAAAAAAAAACTTTGCTGGCTTTCTCAGTCTCGGAAAAAAAAAAAGAAAGAAAAGAAAGGAAATGACGTCATATGAATAATCTGTCTTATCTTTTCCTCTCTTATATAAACAAATTATGGAATTGTCCGATATTGGTTTTAGTCCGATATAAAGAACACATATATTATAGATATCATAGTAAGATTATTTTAAATGTACTTTTGATGTATTTTTTGATGTATTTTTAATGTATGAATATGGTATTATGATTAAAATGGCTAAATAAAGAAAAAAAAATAATTTAAAAAAAGTAATATTAATATTATATCATGATAGTCCTTCTTGGAGTTTTTTCTTCTTAATGTACAACTAGTGGGAAGGGGGAAAAGAAAAGAAAATTGGCACCTGGCCTATGTTAAAGATTCATTAGGGGTTTCTTTGAAATTTTATTGTTTTTTTTGCTTATTTTTAGATTCGTATTTTTTGTGTATGTGTTTGTTCAGACTCCAATTTGTCTGCGTTACGCTGGTGCATCTGTTCTTTACACGATGTCAACCCAGCACAGGCGTGGTTCTCCATCAGTCTGTGTCTTGAACAGAAATGGCCTTTACAGAAGTTACAGTCCCCGATGAACTTTGATGCAGCACTAGAACATTTGTCGAAATAGCACTGGTTCTTCTTCTTCTTCTTCTTCAAGCCTGGGCTCTTCTTCCCCACTTTCGTTGTCACAGAGGTAGTGGATGCAGATGCGGATGTGGATGTACTGTTCTGACTCGAGATGGATGGTACTGGTGATATAGACCCCGATATACGCAAAGAGTTTGCAGACAGCTGTCTCAGGAGCACTGGTGTGGCCTGGTTCTGGTTCTGATTCTGACTAGAGTCTCTGTCGCCGTTCAAAATCCCCTCTACTTTCTCCTTCTTCTCTTCTTCAACCCTAATCTCCTCCTCCTTAGTATTAAACATAGTGTTAGTGTTAGTCATTTTTTTTTTTTTAAGTTGTATATATGTGTGTGTAGTGTGTATTTTTGTACTTGTAACCTATATACATAAAACAAAGGAAGTATAAAAAGAATTATGAGAAAACTCCTTTTCTGTGAATCACTATTGTTTAAATATCAAGAACACTTTTACAAGTGTGGTAACCACTTTACGCCACCTCCCCCTCTCCCCTCGTCCCAAAAGGTGGCAAAAAAAAAAACAACAACCTGAAAAGAGAGAAATTTATTATTATTTTTAGTCATAATTCAACATTACATACAAATTGTGTGCTTTTGATAGAGAGAGAAAGAGGGAAAAACAGAAACGGTGGAAGGTGGAAGACGATCCTCTTTTCCCAGCGGATCCTTTCTTCTTCTTCTTCTTCCCTTAGTGATAATACAACAACTACCACTACAGTACAGGTATTTAATGCCCAAAAAGAAAGAAAAAAGAAAGGAAACGTAATTGAAAGTGGGGGGGGGGAGGTTCTGAAGAAAATCACACCAACACAACAACAAAATGAGAAAAAAAAAAGAAAGAAATCAAGAAAGATAAAAAAAAAACAGAAACAGACTTTCAACCCTCCTTCCTCTTCTGAGTTTCTCTCTCTCTCTCTCTCTCTCTTTTGATTTTTCTTCCGATAATGCGGGTTGATCCTCTTCAGACACCTTTGTCTCCCACCCTCTCCCTTCGGAATATCCTACGATTGATGTCACAGGGACACAGAGTATGGGAAGTGGGTGATGCAAGGGGGGGTAAGGGGTAAAAAGGGACTTAACTTAAAAAGCTTATATGAAATCTATATTTATGGATGATTCTATTTACTATCTTCCTCCTCTTCATCTTCATCTTCGTCGTCATCGTCATCTTCGTCTTCATCTTCGTCTTCGTCTTCGTCTTCTTGCTTTTTCTTTTCACTACCTTCTTCGTCTTCATCTTCTTCGTCTTCATCTTCATCTTCATCTTCTCCTTCATCGTCTTCTTCTTCTGGGTACCCGCCCAGTTGCATTACGACTTTGTCTACGATTTCGTTAGGGTCCATCATACCACCGAGACCTATATCACCGTTGATTCCCATGACTTTCTCAGAGGGTTTGAACACTGTAATCCAAGGCATTTCATCCTTTATCAGTTGGAATTGCTTCTTGGTCATTACGGAGTTGAAAGTACTGCTTACCATGGATGGAGCGAGGAAAATGGGGAAGTTGGGGTTCCAGGCTCTGATGACACATGTAAGCAGGTTATCACACAGACCCAGGGCAATCTTAGATAGTGTGTTGGCTGTCAATGGCGCAACGACAAGTATATCTGCCCATCTTCTCAGCTCTATGTGAAGTACCGGGTCACTTCTTTGTTTCCATGCATCCCACTCGTCCTGGTCCGTCCATACTTGAATATTGGCAGGCCATTCAAACTGAATAGGATTCACGGCTGATGGTTTATCGCCGAGGTTGTGTCTGATGTAGTTATTGTTGACAGGGCTATTCAGCTTAGTAGGGACTCCAGATGGAGACTCAACTTCGTTCTTGGAAACACCATTGCTGGTGGTAGCAGAGAGTGTAGGGCTTACTGGATCGCATGTCTCATTGATGGTACCACCAGGAATATTGACATGCGTCTCTGGTTTCTCCGCAGTGACAGGTTTCGTCTTCTTCAGAAACTTCTTATTGAAAAACCGCTCGGCACTCTTGGTGAGTACTACCTGAATACTTATCTTGTCCTTCCCGTATATCTCCTCTAACTTCTTCATCATAGGTTTTATCTTGTACACACCCATGGACCCCGTAGCACCAAATAGCACATGCAGTTTCCCATCATCCTGAGGTAGTCTGGGATCCAGGTTTTTGGCGTTTTCTCTCTTTGGCACGTTTGCAACCCCGGCACCTTCTTCCAACACAGACTCCAGCAAAGGTTGTTCACCCACTAGTTGCTGTACATTCTTCCCATCCACCATCGTTGATGTCATCGTCGTAGGCGTTGTTGTCACACTGTTCCCATTCGATACGGTTACTACCGGTTTATTACTAGTATTACCTACAGGACTGGATATTACAGGATCTATCTTGTTATCTTCCCTCGAGGTGGTATTCACCACAAGAGGCACACCACCACTACCCGAGACGACTTTCCCTCCTACTGCTCCTGTTCCTGTAGTTGCAGTCACTGCTATCGGTGCCACAATACCACCACTCCTAACACTATTGAGAAACACACCTGTCTCCACTGCCTGGTTCTTGGGACTCATACTGTTGGTTCTCGACCTAACCTTTGGACTATGCAGCACATCATCCACAATAAAATGCGGGTGTTCCTCTTCCGGTTTACTAGGGAACGGAATCGGTTCTACACGGACTCCCTCCGCAGTCATACCCATATCATGATCAGTGACCTCTTTACCTTCAACAACAATGTGAGGCCCATTACTCCCCGATTTCCTGTCATCCTCTTTCTCCTTAAACTTCGAGTCACTGAAAGTCACTGTAGGAATCCTCTTCAACCCAGACTCAGGAGTATTACTCACCACAGCACCAGAAGTGCCACTAACATTCATAATAGACTTGGTTCCCAAGGGAGTTCCGTTTGGATTAGCATTAGCAGTGCCATTTGCATTTGAATTCACAGCAGTTGCATTTCCATTTCCATTCACACTCCCATTCGTGTTCCCATTCCCATTACTATCCCCCATCTGCTCCTTTTCCGTATCAACACTCATATCTTTAGTTTTTTTTTTTCTTTTTCTTCTTTCAATACTCCTTAGATCTTGTATTCACAACTGAAATAAATAGATATCTTAGATTTCTTATATTACCTTTAACACTCCCTTTCTTTCTTTCTCTCTCTCTCTCTCTCTCTCTCTCTGTAATATATATAAATATACCTATAATTCCCCCTGAGGAAGATAACGAAATAATTATTAGCCGCCGTTATCCTTTCCCTTCAGTCCCTTTAAATTTTTTTTTTTGTTCATTATTTATTTTTTTTTTTGCGTGGCTTCGTTTTTGCCCTCAACTCTCTCCCCCTGCTTCTGAGAGACAGACAGAGAGAGAGAGAGAGAGACTCGAGGAGTGACTCAGACAGAGACGGAGAGAGAGTCTTCCACTTGCTTCTCTCCACTCCCTGCCACCCCCTGGGTGTTACACACACACACACACACACACAGAGACACACGCACACAGAGACATCAGCATCGCCTTCTTCAAAGAGAATCTCACCCTGCCACACTACCTCCACAAACCCAAAAGGCAAACAGAAAAAAAAATACAGCAACAAACATAGTGTGCACACCCAGACACCCACAGAATTTGAGAAGTGGGATGGTCTATGTATACGGAGAAGTAGCGTGTAAATAACGTGTTATATGACTAGATATGTTGTCACACGGGACTGTAACGTGAAGCACGTGAACTATGATTTTGATATACAAATATACGGGTTGGCACATGGGGTGAAGTACATAGTGATGTTGGGGTGTTTTTTGTTATCTGCTTTTATTATAACTTCCCTGGGATATTTCAAAGTGAGGATATTTCTATATATATGTATATATATTCCTTAACAAGTTTCATACTAGATTCTTGTAAGAGGTCGATTATGCCTGTAGAGAAGGATTTGAAGGTTGCCTATACTACTTTGTATGATGATGAGGATCCATTGAAGGCCTCTGAATTGTATGATAGGATACTCGAAGAGTATCCTGAGAATTTGATGGCATTAGTGTACAAGGGGCACGCTTTGGAGAAGCTATATTTCAGTCAGAGAGAGTGGCACACGGTGGCCACGGTGGATGAAGCACAGAGCTGTCTCGCTAGGGCAGAGGATGTTGCTGTGCAGCGAGGTGACAGAAAGAAAGTAGGATGGGTGTATTTCAGGTGTTTTGTGCTGCAGTTCAATTTGAAGCATTTTAAGGTTGCGGAGACGTACCTGAGACGTGCAAAGACGTATGGGTACGAGGACCCGATGTTGGCTCTGTGGGAGGGACGATTGGCCAAGAAACTGGCCAAGACCAGCGTGAAGGAAGAAATGAAGAAGAAGGAGACGAAGCAAGGAGATGAGACGAAGGAGACCAAGCAAGGAGAGGAGGCAAAGGTGACAAAGCAAGGAGAGGAGACAAAGAAGGAGATGAAGGATACAGCGCAAACAAATATACCTTCTAAGTTGAGGACAGATTGGTATCAATCAAATGAAAAAGTGACTATATCCTTCTTCACTACGAACTTACCAGAGTCCAAGGATTCCGTGAAGGTGACTGTCTCAGACAAACAGACACTGTCAATTGTGTACCCTGTCAAAGCCACGGGATCAGAATTCCAATACTCTTTGAAACTCGCAAACACAGTTGATCCTGAAAATGTAACGATTAATGTAATGACCAAAAAATTTGAGTTAACTCTCAAAAAAGAATCTAATGTGAAGTGGAAGACTCTTGAATTTGACTCTAATACTTCTACAACAAATATCACTACTGCCACTGCCGCCACTGCCACTGATAACGCAACATTAGACTCAGACAGTAAGCCGATGTCGTATCCATCCTCATCTAAGAAAAACATTGACTGGTCCAAGATAGATCTAGACGATGACGACGAAGAAGAAAACAGTGGATCTGCGGATGCGTTCTTCCAACAACTCTATGCTGATGCAGACCCGGATACTCGAAGAGCCATGATGAAATCCTTTATCGAAAGTAACGGTACCACTTTAAATACCAACTGGGAAGAAGTAGGAAATAAGAAAATTGAAACTGCTTTGCCAGAAGGTCAAGAATTAAAGCAATGGTGAGTATCGAAACACCGTCTGCAACTGTCATAAATCACTGTATTTTCCTCTGCATAAACATTATAATATATAACTAGATATACGGAGATAGACCATTAAATGTACTACTACAAATGTTATTCTTTTATTAGTATGAATTCGAATATATGCATTAAATTACACATCAGAAATATCTTTTTCTGGTTTTATCTTTTTAATTTTTGTTAATAATTTTACAACTCCCTGTATGAAGAAAGAAATACTGGTATATTTAGGTTGGGTTGAGATATATTTATGAGAGGGAGCAATTTTTCTTGGTATACCTGCTACCAAAAATATTGAAAATAATTGCTATTGTCCAAAATTTGTTTAGTCTTCCATTAGACTGGTATCCTCCAGACCATAATCAAAAAGCCTTTGTTCAACATCCAGCTTTGGTTTCCCCTCTGGAGACATAGAGATCTTATATATACTTCTTGAAGGCTCATTATAGGGACTTCCAACTTTGCTGTTGAAATTCATTGGCTCTTCAAAATCTTTGTTAAAGGTTTGATAGTTTTCTTTGTTAGTCTCTTGATACTCTTTCAAGTTGGAACGATTTCTCATTCTAGGAATCTTTGAGTTACCAGAATTCAATTTACTCAAAGATGAAGGGAACAATTGACGTGGTATCAATTCTGTTTTTGGGAAGGAAATTGAACCAACTGGAGATGAATTTCCTCTCATCAAGTTCGAATTTCCTATTACGTTTTTGATATTTGTGCCGATAGAAACAGCTGGAAGTAAGGTCCTCTGATCTGGACTAGTCATCCTTTTCTTAGACAGTACAGAATTTGACCTTTGAGTTGTTGTTTTTATCAAGTCAGAGGTTGAGCGTCCCAATGGTGTCCTTTGAGTACTTTTAATCGTCCTAGCCCCTATAATGCTGGTTTGTCCCATTTTGTTGTTGATATTTTCAGGTCTTGGTTTCAAGACTCTTTTATTTTGAGGTCCACTTGGGTTTGAGTGACGTCCTCTACTTCCCGAACTTATTCTACTTCTCGGATATTTATTCTGAAGCTCCTTTTCCTGATCAGAAACTATATCTAATAGATGTTTCCCCTCAATAATGAAGGGTTTACCAAATTTCATTTCAATTTCTTGCAATTTGTCAATTAAATCTCTCACTACTCTAGGAAAGTGTCTCGTAATCCTTTTTCTTGTTTTTTCTTCTTTGAGTAGAATTTTATGCGAATTTCTGGCCAGCAGTCTAGAAGAATCCTTAGAACTCGTTTCTAAAAATTCTTGATCGCTTAATAATGATTTAAATTCTTCATATAATTCCAGAACAGGTTTATATAAATTGTATTTTTCTTCTAAAGCCTCGATTTCGTGTTCACAAACCTCTAGTGTGTTCTCATCATCCTTTAATGACTGTGATTGGGACTTCAAATACTCCAAGTTATTATTGAAAGATTCTCTCTCTTCTTCTGAGTATTGAAGAATGTTCCAATAGTACTCTACTTTTTTGTAGGCATTTTCAATCAAACTCTTTATCAGCTTCTTTTTCATATCCTCTAGTCTTTGTAATTCTTCTTGGGTATTACGCATAGAATTCTCAGACAAGTCATTGTTTCTTTCCATAAAATCATGAATATGTTCTTGGGAAACGTTCAATCTATTCCACAGTTGCTTACATTTCAACAGACAAGCCTGTTTAATAGCAGATTTTTCCTTGTGTATATTGGTAAATTTTTCATTGAGTAGATGTAGCTCCGCTATAGATGATTTTGAAATCTCAAAAAAAGTTTCATCTTGTGAGGTTACCAATGTGTTAGTGTTGTTATAATGATCGATAATTTGCCTCAGCTTTTTCGGTATTACTTTTCTCATGTCTATTTTTAAATCCATCAAAAGCGCATATAATTGCTGACCTTCGTTACACACAGTATCTACCCTTGACATGTATTCAATTTTCAACGTATCCACAAGTTTTGAAATTAGTTCAAATTTATTAGGAGATAAGTCCTTTAAACAAGGGTTATTTAATAATTCATTTTTGTTCTTCTTAATTACCTCTGAAATAAGTGTCATCTTACTCTTTGGACTATCGTTCGTTAAATACTCAAATATTTGCTCCAGATTATCCGATTCATTCAAGTTATTCAGTATTATTCGTTCATCTTCAGTTATATCCTGCAGATCCATACCCAAAGAGTATGTTAATTTTTGTAGTCCCAAACATAACCTTAGAAATTTTTTTAATTCTGGCAAATAAACGTTGTATATGTATTCTCTAGCAGACTCCAATAGGTTTTTTTTACTCAGCAGAGACAAGGGTTTTTTGGGAGATTGTGGTACAGTTTTCCTCTTCTGTTGTAAAATTGCATTTCTGATATATAGGTCAGGAATAGTCTTGATACCATTTGGATCCCCAATGATTTCCAATATTCTGTTTAAGATATCTTGCTCTACTTCGATGTTCACCGTCAACTTATTCATTTCATTCTCTGCTTGCTCGAAAAAACTCCTTATAGACTCCGAAAGTGTATTAAATATCAGTTTCTCCTTGGATAGAATTTCTGTGTTCGAATACCCAATATTTCTGTATATGACACTCAGGTCTTCTAGTAATTTCTCTAACTGTTTGGTAATAACATTGAAATTCTCTTTGTACATTCCGTCCACCGAGGACAGCTTCGAAGGTTGCAATTCACTTGTACTTCGTATAAGTCCTCTTTTCAATGGTGAATCAAATTCTAGTATTTTGACTGGTGTCAATTTCATATATTCTCCAGAGTTGCACAAAGTGCTCCCTGATGAATTCAACCTTGGTGTTCCGGGACTTGCCAACTCCATATTGAACTCCCTTTGACGGCCAAATCTACCAGTAGGTGAAGATACCGGGAGTGTAGACATTGCATTTAATGAATATTTTTGTTAGCTGACGTGTTTGCTTTTTTTTTGAAATATTATTCTTCACCTAAATTTCCTCTAATAACAAGAAAAATAAATTGAATATAATAAAATAAAATTATGCTAATGACAAAAACATCAAAAGTTTACTTTTTTTTTTTTTAATTAAATTGCCCTTATTCAATAGGAAAAGAATAAGTAAAAAAAAGAAATACTATTGAATTCTTGTGTTCTATTTGGCATTGTTTTTGTTATTTTTTATTTTTATTTATTTTTATTTTTCACTCTGGGTTTGTTTACATTTTTCCTAAAACAGCAAAATATCGAATTTTTTTTGTTTTCTCTTCTGGACCCAAAAAAAAGCGATGAGCAAAAAATATGTAACAAAAAGGCATTAATGACGAACTGTTGATCAAAGTTCAATCACAGTATCGTTGGTGATCCCGTGTTACTAGTGGATTTTTGTGGAGTTAAAAAAAAAAAAAGTGGAGAAAAAAAAAGGTTTTCGATGAGCAATACGGAATTGACGTTTACAACAAAGCAGTACTTAAAAAAACAACAACAACAACAGGAACAGCAGACTGGTATAACTATAAGGTCCGGTTTTTTTTATTTTATTTTTTTCTTTTCTTTTGAGGTTTTGAGTTGTTACCATGCGGCTCACAGTTGATAATAATTGAAAAAAGGAGGAACTTTAAAAAAAATGATAGATGGGATCAATATAAATAAGCCGTTCCCCTATCTCTGATATATCTTTCTTGTTTTCATGTTACATTCATTTGTAGTTTTCTTGATAATATTAATTGGAGAATTGTGTCAAATAATACTCCAACAATGTTTATTTGTACTGGTCTTTTCCCTTTTTTTTTTTTTTTTTTTTTTTTTTTTTTTTTTTTTTTTTTTTTTTTCCTACTGAGTTAGCAACCATGGAGAGTGGAGTGTTCCGATGATGTTGCCGATATACACTTTAGCAAAACCTTAATATTGAAAAGTGGAGAGCTTAATTACGTAATATAGGGCTGACTATTCAGTAAGACTTTTAAGGTTTTGAAGAAAAAAAGTATAAAAAGGTCTTCAATTTTCATGTAGATCGATCTTTAAGATAGAATCCATTCCTTTTCTTGATTATTCAGAACTAAAGAAAACCGGGGAGTATTGCATATTCTTTCAGTGCTTTTTTCAACCATTGTTTGCGCTTCCAATGGTTAAGGTATCATGAAAAAGAAGATGTACTTATACTCCCCTCCCCGATTCACATCAATATGATATTTAGTCATGGAATCAGATGTTTTTTGGAAGAGCAAAAGTAGGTAAGTTTGTAACGGGGACTTACTCTTTTACTTCCAAAAAATTGCTTCCTGTAAAATTTCAATTTCTTTTTATGTATGTCTGGTTTTGGCTCCCAGTTATACATTTGAAACAGGAAATTTGAACACTGAATTCAATTGATGGAATTTAAAGTCTGGTTGTGTTAACGACAATGTCAAGTATGTTATTATTGTTTTTTTTTTAGCTGAGAAATAATTGTATTACTATTTTATTCATGACCTAAATTTTGGTGCCTTTCTTCGGGGGAATCCATCACCAGAGATTTTTTTTGGGTTGTTATAGAGAAGGTACCCTGCTATTCGCTATCTTAAGCAGATACCTTCTGAATAAAATTCTAAGTAATGCTTAACTACTTGACATTTCTTTTTTTTTAGCCACCCATGATATGGTTAAAGAGTGGTACTGAAATGGTATATGCCAAAATCTCCCTTTTTGTCTTTTAAATTTACAAGATACTAAACTTACTTGAGAGACATCAAAAAAAAATATTTTCTTTTGATCAGGCACTCTGAAAAAGGGATATTGTAACTTATACCTTTTTAGATTGCATTTCTTTTTCCTCTGCGAATATTATGGGCATCCTAGTTACACATTCAGTTGTGAACTAAAAATTCACCCAAATGCACCAGATATATGATACAAATCAATTGTAATGTTTAGCGAGTTACATATTGATAAAATATATCAGAATTTCTCTCCTATTTGATCTTTTGAAGTACCCTGATGGAAAGGTGGAGTGCGGGCGGCAATTGGCACTTTACTCTCTGGAATGGTACTTTGATTCGCAAAGTTAGTAATAAAGCTTGATATTAAGGTAATGCTGGTAAACTAAAAATTTGAAAAAAAAAATAAAAAAATTTAAATAAAAGTTATTTGGTGATATATTTCATGTCGACTAGTCTTGTCCCCCTTCTTTGGAGGTTATTGGATTGGTTCTTAAAAAAAAAAAAAGTAGTTGTTTTTAAAATTTAAATTCCAAAAAATAAAAAAAAAAAAAATTAATATTCAGAGTTATAGAGTATAATATAATTAATATATATATATATATATAATATTTTTATGTATAATAACAAGTCATTAACAAAGATAAGTATTGTTTCTCTTTATTCATATTTTCCCAAGGAAAATGCAAGAATTTCTTTTTAGCTGGTACGGTTAAACCACCCTTTGAATTTAAAGTTGCGATTTAAAATTTCGATTAAATTATATTGTAGTATTAAGCACTCCTAAACCTCCAATTGAATTCAAATGAATGATTATTTTTATGCTTAAATACACCTTATGTATCCATTTCTTTCAGTGAAAAGAAAATGAAATACTTACTCCTATCAGGTTTTACGATAATTTGACAAGTCAAAAAAGTCTACCCCTGAAAAACATGAGAACTCATCCTTGTTAGCTCAGTTGGTAGAGCGTTCGGCTTTTACGTCAAACGAGGACAACCGAAATGTCAGGGGTTCGAGCCCCCTATGAGGAGTTCTTATCTTTTTAAATTTTTTTTAGTAGTAAATTATTTATAATCATATTTCTTCTTGTCTTACTATTCATATCATCCATAAACGTGCTTTTTTTTTCTTTTTATTTTTTTCAGTTATTTACTTTAAAAGAGAATATTTATCTTAGAGTCCGTGAAATGAAACTGTTCATGATTCATTAACCAAATAATCTAACAACTGACTTGCAAATTCCAGTGAAGCAACCCCAGTAGAAGGTGTATCATCATCAAGACCTCTTCTGGCAATTATACCACCATGGGCATTGGCACTTTTAATATAGATCGGAATCTTTATCCACTTCAATTTCTGTAGATTTTTCATAATAAACTGTCTATCCTTTGACAACGGAACCTTTTCGAATTTGGACCGCCAAGGTTCTGATTCTTTGTCCAATGAAGTATATTTCTCAATAAATACTTTCCAATCCTCAGAATCATCACCTTGTGGTTTTGGAGTGCTTTCATTGTTCTCTGTATCATCATCTTCCATTACTGAGCCCAAAATGCTTCCGTAAGCATCGGAAACATAATTCTTGATATCATCAGTGATTCCCGCTTTTTCTTTCACCAGTTTCGGGAACTCATTGTTCTTTAGCATTTGTCTATACTTCCATGTGGCAGTGTAGCTGTATATCGTACCACCAACATTCATGAAAAATGCAATTGGAACCACTAAGAACACAGCAAGAAATAATAGTGAAAAAGTTCTGAACCAATACCTCATTGGATTCTTTCTATGGTTTGGTATATGCACATCAGGATTCAGTTTGTTCATATCAATAATTCTGGGCATTGTCCTCGAATAGTTTTGACCTGGTATTTTCTCTTGGTATTCGAATTTCAACCGGTTATCAGAGTTGGCGAAGGGATCTATATCAGTCATGAAACCTGTGAAAAAGGCAACTGTCCTGTCATTCCTAACATTAGCAAATGCCACTCTATGTTTGAACTTCCTTAACGCCTCAACATATTCTCCCTCACTCATCTTGACCAGTATATCATTACTAGAATTGGCGATGAACAGTTCTCGGCCACTCTTCCCTAAGATCGTTGATCCGAGTGCCGTAAATGTTCCAAACAGTACCGACCTGTGCACATAGTTCTTCGGATTGTAAAATTGAATACCTAAATGAGGTGTTGCCACAGTCATGAAAATACAAGGCTCAATGTTTTCAAAGACCTCTTTACACTCAGAGTACATTTTCCCCACAATAAACCGCGAGACAAGACCACCAAGCGAATAACCAATGAAACTTATCTTAGTAATCTTCCCATCCTTGAACTCTTTAATAAATTCACATATTTCAATCAAAGTTCTATAGCCAATAATCTCAATACCATCGAAGGTCTTAAACATAGGATTTTGTTTAGGCAGGAAAAAAATATAATCCTTCTTCTTCTTCGTGCTGTTGCCATCAGTTACACCATTCAAAGTCTTATCTAAAACCTTCTCCAAGGACTTCATATGCTTGTGGTTCCCCCACAAACCATGTATTAACACAAATAAATGCTTATCACCCATTTCCAATTCAAATTTCTGCGCCCCCACACTCAATTTCAAACAAATGAATGGTACGAAAAAAAACAATTCAATTTGTGTGACAGACAATCAACACCGTTCTTATATAAGCAAGCAAAATTAACAGTATCGCCACCCAACGCAACAACAATAATCCAGCAACAAAACTCAATTCACCATCGCGATCACATCAATTCAAGGGTAGGGAGGCTGAATTTAGTGGTACTGGTAAAAAAAAAGGCAAAAGAAAAAAAAAAATCTAAATGCGAACAAACAGAGCAGCAGCAAGTTAACAAACAACAACAGCCGATGGTCTAGTTACCCTGACCATCCATCACCAGTTGTAGATGTGTACCGATCCACCCCCAAACTACTTTATTTTATGTCTTTAGTGAACAGGTTTAACAACGACTCTACAGTATCTTGCATGTCTTCGAAGGGTATCTCTTTGATGGTACCTCTTTGCAGCTTTACCAAGTCGTTCCTGTGAGCGAATTCCGCAGCTGAAAGTGTCATCTTGTATATTCTTTGGGTTTCACTGTGTGTACCCGAGAGCCCACGCAATCTCAATCCACCAAGAACTAATTTAGATATGGTATCCTTCAATTGTATTCTTTTGTCCTTTTCCCGTATGCTTTGCAGTACTTTGGAAGTTGTACTTTCACTTTTTTGTCTTGTAACAGTGACAATTTTGTCAATACTGGATTCTCTGCCATTGTTACTGACAACAATCTCTGTCGTCTCTTGATCAACCTCAGAATCCTCATCTGTCTGTTCCGTAGAGGCTGTGTTGGTAGACTTCAATTGCTTAATTTGGAGATCAATGTCACTTTTGACAGTTAGATCTACCCTTACGGCGCGCACAATATCACCTTCTCTCGAGAATATGAAATACACATAACATCCAGGGTCTGCAAGCTTCTCAGCTAGTGGGATACACTCAAATACTATTCCGCGATGCAAATACTTCAACTTAGAGTTGAAATACGTCATCGTCGTGGAACTACGCGTAAAACATTGCAACTGTGAAGATTCCGCGCTCCGTAGCCAGATAGGTAACTTCCTCATGTCAACATAGGCTGCAAATCTGCCACGATAGTCCCTTGATAACCGTACCTGGTCTCGCGTCTGTCCGGTAAGATCCCATATCTGAACATCCCTCAACACAATCTCCGACTGCTTGGAACCAATCGAAATCTTTAACGAAGCTACCTTTGAAGGCATAACATTGACAGTTTTTTTTTTTTTTGCAAAGAGAAACAACAAAAGAAAAAAAAAATATAATAAATGTATTAATAGATTAAAGTTTTCACGTTCATTCCCTTCTTCAATTCTTTACTATCAAATTTTTAGAATGGTCACATTCCTCACTGTTATAACTTTTTTTTTTTTCCTAGTTTTTCATTTTTTTCATTTTTTTCGATTTTTTACGCATAGTAATATAATAATACTATGGAACTTTTATATATAATATTTCTATAGTGAATAGAGTTGGTTACTTGATGGGAATTTATTAATTAGTCTAAATTATGTAGAATAAATAATATTGAAACAAATTTTTATCTATGCAATTAAAAAATAAAATAATAAGGTCAAATTAATAGTAAAAGGGGAAAAAAAAGGAAGAAGACAAACTGTTGGTCAATGACGTTTCTTTCTTTATATTCATTTTGGTATTTGAATATTACAATTTCAAATATGTATGTTTGGAGCAACAAAAAAAAAAAAATGGTAACAATGCGTATTTTTTGGGGGTCATTAAAAGGAATAATTAAATTAGTTGAATAAAATTAATACGGGAAGAAAAAGAAACAACATAATAATAAAAGAACAATGTGTCATTAATTGCTCTCACATTACTATAATTTTTTTTTATTTATTTTCCCAATTAGAACTGAAGATAGAAAACAAAAAAACAAACGAATAGTAATAAAAATGATTGAGGAGTTTTTTTGCAATGCTTATTTCCGGAATATGTTTATTTTTTTTTTTCAGTTAATAAAGATGTAGTTACCATCATTCAATGTTGGCACATGCTGAACCTCAGACTCCAGAGCCTGAGTGTATTTGGAGTGAGAATACATTCTCTTTTGCTCTCTTCTCCATTGGTCTTTCTTGTCGTTAATAATTGTGTAAATTTCATGGTGTTTGCCATTGTGGTCGATGACTCTCTTGAACACAGCGTCATCAAACCTTAGACTCTTCTTCTTTGGCAAAGGAACTTCTTCCTCGGTATATGCCTTGTCGAAGATCGAGGAAGTGCTCGAACTCACAGATGAAGAGTAGTCGTACTTCTCAGTAGAGAAATCGTTGTAGTATTCTGCAGTCTCATCCTCTTCTACAGAGTGAGACAAACAAGACTTAAGAGCGGACTTAGTAGTCTTTTCTTCTTCTTCTTGTTTCTGTTGACATGTCGAGGAAGAAGACACAGTCAAGTCAGGTCCGTATAGCACAGTGACATCAGTGTCTTTGTTCCAGTTTATGGCCAGAGGGTCTAGCTTCTGGTCCTCTAGCTTGAAAAGGTTCATAGACCAACGTCTCCACAGACAGTGGTGTAGTCTCTCCAAGTAGATGTTGTAGTCCATATCGTCCTCGTTGGAACAACTAGGTAATCTGAGAACCTTGTGTTTCCTCATCTTGAGCAACAGACCCCAGGATGAGCAGACATCAGCGTAATCGAATTCTTCATGAAAATAGTCTAGAGCAGGCTTGTTATAGTTGGTAACATTATCCAACAACATCAAGTTTTGACGAGAGATAATAGTGTCATCTAAACTAGTCATTTTTATTTTTTTTTTTTATCTTATGGTAAGTTTGTATTTAGGGGCAGGTCTGTGTTGTTTTTATTTTTTTTCTTAATTTTCAATATTAAAAAAAAAAAAAAGTTTCTTTTTAATTTTTTATTTGTTGTATATTCTTATTGTCCAGGTATTTTAAAATATGAGACAAATAAGAAAACAAACTTAATATATCTATCAAAATAATATATTATCCTTTATTTATATAATATTTTTTTTTTTCTTTCTTTATCTCCTGGTCTAAAACTTTCTTTCCCTATTCCCAGTTTACTTTTTTTTTTACCCAAATGTAAGTCAATGAGGAGTCCCATTATAGGTGGGGGAGAAAGATAGAGAGAGAGTAAGGGCGAAGGGAGATAACAAATAAAGAAGGAAAATCCGATATCAAAAAGAAAAAAATCAAAAAAATCAGTAAACAAAAAGTCTTGTAGGGTGATTTCTTTTTTTTTTTTTTTGTTATTCCCTCTCTCTCTCTCTCTCCAAAGATTAATAAAAGAAAGAAAGAAAAATGTCTAGTTGTTCCGATTTAATTTACGTTATAATTACCTTGTTGCTTTTTTTTTATTTTATTTTATTTTGTATTTGTTTACTTTTTGTATTTGTACGTGCGTTTCTAAGTTATGGGTCATTTTTCTACTCCCCCCCAACTTGACACATTTTATTTTTTTATTGGTTCGGAAAAACTATTCTCACTATTTTTCTTCATCTCGGAAAAACTAATTTGCCTTCCCTTTGTTTTCTTTCCTCTTTTGATTCTCCACTTTTATTTTATTTTATTTTTTCCTTGGTGGTGCCGCGGTTTTCTTTTCCCCTCCCCATCCTTTCTGCAGTTTTTCTCTCTGTCTCATTTCGGAAAAACTCCTGCGATCGAGATGGAAATAGTTGTTCCGCGCACAATTCGCGTAGTTGTCTTGCCACTTACTCCTCTCCCTTCTCTAATGATGCGCGTAGAAACTAATACAAAAAGGTAAAAAAAAAAATACCAACAAAAAAAAAAAAAGAAAGCGTATTTTGATGAGTAAGACACAGAAAGTGGGGGAGGCAAGGGGAGAGGGGGGCAAAAGGCGAGAGGAGATTGATTTTCCTGTCTCTCTTTTACATCCCCCCTCTCTCTACCTCTGTTTCTCTGTATGCTGCTTTTTTCTGCTGTTGCTTTCGCGCACGCACATTTCCTTTCTAGCAATTGGCATGTACAAGCATTTCAAATGACACTCTCTCCCCAAAGGGTGTGTGTGTGTGTGCTTGTATGTCTATCTCTTTCTCTCTCGCTCTGTCAAAGTCAAGAGGAAGAGGACCCTTTCTTTACTTCTAATTTTCAATCTTGCCACTCTACTCACCCCCGGATTTATTTCTTCTCAGGAATCTTCTGTGAGTATTTGCCCCCCTCTTTAAAATCATAGAAGAGAGGGTTTTTCCGGACCAACGCAAAAAATTGTTTTTTTTATTTTGCTTTTTTGCAAGAGTATGTGTCTTGACAAGACACAAAAAAAAAACAGCCACGGCACCTTTTTTGATTTTTTTTTTTCTC
>JAJLXT010000142.1:0-25815 GCA_030571395.1 Nakaseomyces sp. UFMG-CM-Y6046
GTAAACCTCCAGTGGCGTCGAGAAACACAAACGAGAGAGAGACTGAGACGACGGGGAGAGAGAGCGAGACAGAGACTGGGAAATTTTTCACAGCGAGAGAAACCAGAAGCAGGGTTATAGCAGGGGGGGTCTCTCTCTGTTTCTGTCGCTGTCTCTCTCTCTCTTTTGCTGGATAGGGATTATTGTCACTCTCTCTCTCTCTTGGATATCAACACAAGGGGTGGGGTGGACTTTTTTGAAGGGGATATTGTATTGTATAATTTGTATTTGTGATTATTATATTATTGTATTGTTGTTGTATTGTATTGTATTGTTGTATTGTTCTATTCTATTCTATTCTTGAAGTGAGAAAGAGAGAGACTATTTTATAATTACAGATGGACATGGATATGGATGTTCCGATGCATGATGCGGTGGATAATCAATTGGAAAAGGATGGGAGCAACAATATAGGTGATGAGGTTGACGAGGCGTTTAAGGATGCTGCATTTGAGAGTAAGAATGGTGGTGGTAGTGGTGCTAGTAATACTAATGCTAATGGTAATGGTAATGGTAATGGCAAGTTTGAGTTGAATGACGCTAATATTGGGCAGTTGGATCAGTGGATAGAGCATTTGGGGAAGTGTGAGGTGTTGTCTGAGGACGACGTTTCCAAGCTTTGTAAGATGGCAGTGGAGGTGTTGCAGTTTGAGGAGAACGTGCAGCCGATTAACGTGCCGGTGACCATATGTGGTGACGTGCACGGGCAGTTCCATGACTTGATTGAGCTTTTCAAGATTGGTGGGCCGTGTCCCGACACGAACTACTTGTTCATGGGAGACTACGTGGACAGGGGTTACTACTCCGTCGAGACCGTTTCGTATCTTGTCGCCATGAAGGTGAGGTATCCGCACAGAATCACGATACTGAGAGGTAACCACGAGTCCCGGCAGATCACCCAGGTCTACGGGTTCTACGACGAGTGTCTGAGGAAATACGGGAGTGCCAATGTCTGGAAGATGTTCACGGACCTGTTCGACTACTTCCCGATCACCGCGCTGGTGGATAACAAGATCTTCTGTCTGCACGGCGGGCTGTCTCCGATGATAGAGACCATTGACCAGGTGAGGGAGCTGAATAGAATACAGGAGGTTCCACACGAGGGTCCTATGTGCGACCTGCTGTGGTCTGATCCAGATGACAGAGGCGGATGGGGTATCAGTCCCAGAGGTGCAGGTTTCACCTTCGGTCAGGACATCAGTGAGCAGTTCAACCACACTAACGACTTGTCTCTGGTGGCAAGAGCGCACCAGCTGGTTATGGAAGGCTACGCTTGGTCCCACCAGCAGAACGTGGTTACTATCTTTAGTGCCCCTAACTACTGTTATAGATGTGGTAACCAGGCTGCAATCATGGAGGTTGATGAAAACCATAACAGACAGTTCCTGCAATATGATCCTTCTGTAAGACCAGGCGAGCCTACAGTAAGCAGAAAGACCCCAGACTACTTCTTGTAAGAAAACTAATTTGATATCAAAACAGAACAAATATGAAATATAAAAAATAAAATAAAATAAAAACAGATATCAAAATACAATAGTATGAAATAACAACAAAAAAAAATTAACAACAAAAAATTAAAAAAAAAAAAAAAAAAGCTATTATTACTACTACAGTTTTCATTAATGTAACAACTTGAAAGGGAAACCCTCATTACTCTTTCCTATTATTTTTATTTTTTACCTTTTCCCCCCCACCGCTCCTTGTATAATCATAAATTTATATATATATAAAATCATCCACATCATTATTATTTTATCGTACTATTTTCTTTCCCACTACATTTCCATCCTGTCGTAGAATCAATATTCAATAGTTATATAATTGTTTGATATCATTTCTCGTCTTGTGCTAGTTTTTATTTTTTTAAAAACTACAATATTTCATGTTTTGTACTATGTCACTTCATGTCAACAATGAAAAGTATCGTCCCCAATAACAACGATATTTTCATACGAAATTCAATGGATAATAAAGCATGCATTCATAGCAATATTTATATTTTGAAAAACGGTCTCTTCTTCTTCTTATATTAGGTAGATACATTATATCGATAACACCTCTTCCTATTTAACTGCTGAGTTAATCTTTAAATATATATGATGGAAGAATAAAGGAGAAGAGTGAGAGAGGAAAATATAAAAATAGAGTATTAAAACAAAGTCAAGGAATAAAAGGATAAAAATAGATTATATATAAAAATTTCTTTGGGAATATAGCAGGATTCTTAAAAAAAAAAAAATGGTTAAGGTGAAAATACAAACGAAAGAATATCAAGACACAGGAAAGTAAGAGAGAAAAAAAAACTGAAAAAATACCATTAGTTACTATAATTTCTATTCCTATCACTTTTCTGATTTCCTATATTTATTTTTTCACCTTTCCTTTTTTTTTTATTTTCGTATTGTAAACTTTTTTAATAATTATTTGAAATCTACTCCTTGTTGCTCAAGTTGTTACTCAACCATTCTAGACCTTCGTACAAACCTTCACCAGTGGTAGCACAGGTGGCTTGAATGAACCAAGGACGGTTTCTAATGGAGTGTAGACCCAACTTTTCGGTAATTTCAGCAGCAGACATAGCTTCTGGCAAATCTTGCTTGTTAGCAAAGACTAACCACACGGCGTTTCTCAATTCATCTTCGTTCAACATTCTTTGCATAACTTCTCTAGCTTCGCCGATACGGGATCTATCGTTAGAGTCAACAACGAAGATAACACCCTCGGTGTTTCTGTAGTAGTGTCTCCATAGAGATCTGATTCTGTCTTGTCCACCGACATCCCAAACGGTGAAGGAGATATTCTTGTATTGGACAGTTTCGACGTTGAAACCAATAGTTGGAATAGTAGTGATAACTTCACCCAACTTCAACTTGTACAACACGGTGGTCTTACCGGCACCATCAAGACCAACCATAAGGATACGCATCTCCTTGTTACCAAACAAGTTGCTGAACAACTTAGAAGCGAAAAGACCCATTTTTCTTTATTGTTTTTTTATATGTTTATCTTTATTTTAGTCGTTGTTAAATTTGTGATATAATATTTTTGTTGAACGATTGCTTATCTATTTTCACGTTTATTTTTCAGTTTCAAGGAGGAAAAACAGTGCACTCACCATTTCAATACTCAATAGTTTTCAATAAAATATATTTCTCGATTTAAAAAACCTCCTTTTTTTTTTTTTTCTCTCTACATTCATTTTAATTTATTCCATTTCTTCAAAGATTGCAAAATCGAAACAACATCGTAAATATTATAATAAAAATTAAGGAAATTGGTTAGTAAAATAAAATCCCAAGTATCAAATACAATTTCAAGGAATGAATTGCGGTATAATCCCTCAATCGCGAAGATTGGCAAATCATTTATCTTTGTCTCTCTCCATTTATCCTATTCCTTTGAATCAAAAAACAAATAACATACTAGTAAAATAAAATAAAAAAAAAAGTTTAAGTCCTTTATTATAAGATAAGAAATTTCAATTCAGTGTCTTTTGTATATAACAATCGACAAAGCCTTCTTCTATTAGATTTCTATCTTTTTCCAGGGATAAAAACTTATAATAAGTTGTTCTTTTATTTTCTCCTTAGTTTCTAACTTATTCGAAAGATAAAAACCCAGGTACAAATAAATATAAACTAAATAATTAATAATTAAAATAAAGGATCCCCCCAAAAAAAAAACAACTTATCCAAAAGTTAACAGATCAACCATGAGAAGGGAATTACAAGAGAATCAAAAGACCAACAAAATTAAAAAAACCTTCAAAGCAAAAAGAGAAAAATTATTTCAAAGGCAAATTTCCCACCCAAACAAAAGAAAAAATGAAAGTTGGAAAAAAATACAAAATTTTGAAAAAAAAAAAAAAATAAATCGCCAAATCGGAAAATCCAGCCTGCTGCTTCTTTTTTTGTTTATGTTATGGCTGTTTTGTAAGAGGGTTTGTTAGGCACATGGTTCATTGTGATTCACGGATTCGTTATCAGATATATTAAAAGGCTATTGGTGTATGTACAATGATCAGTTATTTCAATCAGTGATTCTATTATCTAATATAAATGATGCATATCTTTATACAAAGTAGAGTGTAGGAGACAAAAATGAAAAAAAGAAAAATACACTTTCAGATAATGTATTGATCAATCCGGGGAAAAATAGATCAAACATTATAAAATCATATTGAACAAAATAATTCAAAAAAAAAAATCCAAAAAAAAAAGAAATAACAAAAAAATTACGGTAACAGACATTATTCTCTTAAAAAAAGTATGTTTTTTTTATTTACCAACATTCATCTTGGCGTTGGAGTAGTTACGTAGACCACGAATGAAAACTGCATATTGTACCTCGTTATTATCGGCTTCCCAATGCATCTCTGCTAGACGTATATGCCAAGGAGGGTATCCTGTAAGGTCCAGTCTTGGTCCAAAGCACAGAATTAGATCAGGTTCTGGTCCTACTAAATCAAGTAATTGATTATTCAGGAGGCCCATGGTAAAATCTGAGTCCTTTATTTCCTTGTTATCCTTCAAATCAGACAAAGTTTTCAATAATTCAACAATTGTCTTGCGACCATCAGAGGCTGAAAGTAGAGAAATCTCAATGACTGGTTTCTTCTCCTCACTGTCATCAGAAGGTTCTTCAAGGTCGTCAATGTCTTCGTATTTCTCCTGAAGGTGTGGTACATTGACAACAAATTTTGGAATGTTTTGTGGCCCATAGTACTTAGCTAGTTGCGAATGAACTTTCTTTCTAAATTCTTGCACATTCTTAGTCAGAAGACCGTTGTAATCAAACAGACTAACATGTCTGATCTCAGCACAAACAGACCAACAAACAATTTCACTACCATCGTTTAACAGACCCTTTAGCCCACCACCTACAGTGTATGATGGTTTATCTTCTAATATAGCTCCCAATTGTTTAGGAAGTTTTTTTAAGGGCTTGACGTCCTGTTCAATAAGTTGCGGAGTACTTGCTGGGTTATTCAATATAGTGAGAATGCTTAGTTTCAGTCTATTATAGCGAAACTGGCAGAACCTAAATATCCCATATAGAATGTATAATGAAATGAGAACGGACTTGTAAAAGATAAACTCCAATTTACCCATCTTACGCTTCCACTCTGCCTTCTGTTTCACATAGTTTATATCTGCTAGATCCAATGGTCTCGGTATGTCGCTTGCTCTCAAAGATCTTAGCTTACCGTCAACTTCATTGTTATGTGTCATCTTAGAAATCTCCTCTATTTGAGCCAATGTAGTTTCTTTTGTCATTCTTTAAATGAAAAAAATAAAAATAAAATAAAAAACAAACTCACTGGTATATTATGTTTTTACCAACACAGTGTAATATTAACTTTGAAAAAAAATCTATTCGTAACAGAAATGAAATAATAATAATGACGATAAAAAATGCAATAAATCAATCAAATTATTCTTGAAATAGCGAGCAATTTAAGATTTATTATAATCGAATAAAGGAAAACAACAATAGTAATAACTGGAATTACCAAAAGAATAATTCTATATTTACTTATTTCCTTGTTAATAACAGAAATCTATCGTAAAATAAAAAAAAAAAGATTCAATGCCAAATAATAAGTACCAGCTTATTGTATCCTAGCCTTTGGTCAAATAAATATTTATATGCAAATTGATGAAATTTGTAAAAATAATATCGTAATTATTGCAAAACTAACAATCAAAAAAAGTTTACCTTTCTTAATCTTCCTGTTATATTCTGCCTCAAACTAATAGATATTGCCCAAATGATAATAGTATTATTATAAAAAGCACTTTATTTTAAGCACACGTAATATTTTGAGTTTGACGTAAATTTGTCAAAAAAAAAGATCGTCTTACCATTTTTTTTTTTTCAATGTCGGAAAGTTTTGTTTTTTCATTGGAAAACTTATTTTTTTTTTTCGATGGCTGCCAAAAAAAAATAAGAACACATTATTACCCGGATGAAAAATATTCCCGCAATTCAAAAGGCTATAGGCATTCAATATTATACCAACTTACTTGAATAATTTATGGTCGAAATTAGGTTGTACTAAGAATATAATGTTTCTTTCTTTCTTTATTTATTTTTAATTTTTGATTTTTTTTAAGCTCTATAAATCTGTGAATATATATACATATCTTGGTTAATCATAATTCTTGCTTGTATTGTGTAAAACATCTTAGCTGTTTCAAAAAACTATTTCTATAAATTGGCATAATTTTTTAAAAAGGACTAAAGTAGTCTTTAAATCAAGGTTCATTATTTTTGAATGTTCTCATTATTAATTGTGTGACTAGAAGAACCTTCTTTTCGTAAATTGAATAACTCGTTATCCGTGCTAGGCCATCTGGTTCTTTGGTCATCTTCATCATCACTTGAATCTATGGAAGGTGGGCCACCTCTGTAAGTATTTAGACCAAACCCATTCCCTAATTCTATGTAGTTAGATGGTGGCTTCTCCAGTTCAGACATAATTGGGGATGGGCTGTTCCATGTTGGGAGCTCAGAACGTAGCATGTTTTCAACATTGTGCTGTGGAAATAATGACGGCAACGTTGTATCACCATCAATTGGCTTACTTGCCATCCCTTCTTTCATTTCATATTCATTAGAAACCATATCATCGGTACGATCGCCATCTGTTTGGTTAGGGTTCATCAACTCCTCCATGGTTGGTACAACGTGGTTGTCATATCCATGATCCGGTGCCATTGGAGGAATTGATGATTCTGTTCTGATTTTTTTGTTCCACTTAGTTGATTGAAAACAATTTGGTGATTTAACATATAATTCGTTAATCTCTTCTAGAGTTAATCCCCTAGTTTCGTAAACAGTCAGATATGCCACCAACGTTCCCAAAGCATTAAGACTCCCCCAAATAAAGTAGATTTTGGTTCCCATGGAGGATTTGAAATGCGAACCAGTATCAACAATATACGGGGTCATTAAAGCACAGATAAAGTTTACCAACCAGTTCGCTGCGGCACAAATAGCAGTGCACTTTGACCGCACACCAAGAGGGAACAGCTCCGCAGATATGACCCATACTACACCACCCCAAGTACATGAAAATGATGCAATAAACACACAAATGAATGCAATCATAACATTGTTAGATACTGCCGATTTGGTAGACACACCAACAATTGCAATAATAAAGTTGCACACAGTGATTGCGATACCTCCATAAACTAAAACTTTCCGACGACCTAGATATTCAATGAAAAACATCCCTGGTATATTGAATGCAACGTTAACAGCGTAGGTGACAAAGGAGACCAAATAGCTACTTTTAATACCTGTTTTGTTAAAGAAATAAACACCATAATAGAATATGAAGTTAATACCAGAAAATTGTTGAAACGCTTGAATTGATATACCGGTAAACATCCTTAGCACCTGTTTTGGTCTATTTTCACTGGAACGAAAACAATCCCATAATGAAACCGGTCCAAAAGAGGATTCATAGTCATATGTGGCCTTTATTTCTACTAATTCTTCTAAAAGTCTAGGATCTTCAACGGGGATACCTCTCAAAAATGATAAACTTTTTGCTGCACATTCAATGTTATCTTTCATAACATAAAAACGGGGACTTTCAGGAAGGAATATCATACCGAATCCCAGCACTGCTGACCATACATATTGTAAGCCAATGGGGATTCTATACGAACTTGGTGCATTTATAGCCTCTGTACCCTGAGACACAGCGCTCGACACAAGTAAACCCAATGTAATTGCTAACTGATAGGTTGTAATGATGGCACCTCTCATATGCTTTTGAGCTGCCTCTGCCTGATATAATGGAACGACAGCAGATATAATACCGATACCCACACCAGAGACAACTCTCCCGACAATCAATAGCGCAAGACCTGAAGCAGCCACCTGTAAGGAGTTTCCCACAGAAAAAATGATCACGGTACTAAAAATGATCGTTGTCCTTCTACCATACACATCAGATATCCATGGAGCGATGAGGGCGCCCACGAATGTACCGAGCGATAAAAATGAAACCAGCATTGATATTTGAGTAGCCGTAAAGTACGAATGGTTGGGTGCTATGTGTTCCTTAACAAATTTCATATCTGTAATACTATTGATCAACCCTGTGTCATACCCGTAGAGAAACCCACCTACAGCAACAAATAGACCTACACATGCGGTCATTACTGTTGATCTTAGTGGCAAGGGTTCTGATAGCAGATTATTATCGATCTCTGCGACTTCAGTGGTCCGACAGTGTACCACCTGATCCTGTACATTGTCATCGAGGCCACCATACCCATCATCCGGATTATAGGAAATTTCATCGTCATTATCTTTATTAACTTTCATAAAATCATAATTTTCATTATTACTTGCGTTCATATACTCATTATTGATCGTGTTCATATATTCATTATTGTTCGTGTTCATTAAAAATTCATTATTCTGTGTGTTCATATATTCGTTAATATTATCGGATGCGTGCCTGTTTGAATAGTCACGATTTTGATCAAGAGCGATACCATCACTCAAATCAACCTCGGTACTTCTTCTAGACACCCTTTCACTCGGGAGAGATGTCCTTCTCCTAAGAAGATCGGATTCAATATACCCTGTTGTTCTATAGGGTTGATCATCTGGTTCCACCATGTTCTCTACCTTCGTTGCTTTCTGGTATGATTAATATTAACTTATCTTAATGTTTCTTTTTGTTTTGTTATCTCAGTATTCTTATAATATTCTTATCGTAATGTTGTTGGTACCTTTTGAAAGACCTCTTGACAAAAATCACTACAAAACTTTTTATAGTAAATTCTCACCCGCAATTATTTTAAAGTAATTTTTTTTTCTTGTTAGAACTTTGTGTGACTTATTCAAGAGTTTATAAATGATATAATCAAGAAAAGACACTGTTGGTACGGCCAGTTGTTGGGACAAAGAGAGAAAGATAGGAACACCTACCACCCCCCCCGTGCATTTAATATCTTTCCCAAAAGAGGGACCCTGGAGCCAATTTCAATATTAATTTTTTTTTTCCACGAATTTTTTTTCAGCAGTGAAGGAAAAAAAAAAGAAAGAAAAAAAATGCAGAGAAATAGACGCAGAGAAAATCAGCAAGAGATGGCATTGTTTAAGGAAACAAAATAAAAAAAAAAGAAGATCGAAAAAATCTCGATTGGTACAGCCATTTTAATACCCCACCTTTGAATATGTTGCACCTTCTTCCTCGCTGTAATGCAGGTTCTGCAGGAGGACAAAAAAAAAGTTTTTTTTCTCCTCGAGGCCGTGCTTAATTTTCCGGATTTTGACACATTTCATGTGGAGAAATAACAAAACAACAAGAAGACTAGTAAAAAATTTAAGAGAGAGAGTACCAAAAAAAAGGATTTTGAAACAAATACAAACGAGATCAAAAATCCCTCTTGTACTGGGATTTCTTATAGAATATTTTAGTGCAGAAGTGTATATAATACATTAAAAAACTGGAAAAGAAAAAAAAAAAGGCAGAAAAAAAAAAGTAAAATAAAATAAGCGGAGAAACATATATATTCTTTTGGAAGAGACAAATATATCAAATATACGAAGCCAGGGAGGGAAAAGAAATGGGGAAATCTAAGAATAAGAAGAAAGATAAGAAGAATCTAAAGAGCTTACATAGTGCTTTGAAGAGTTTATTAAAAGAAGAGAAAAGTAAGTCGAAACATGTTCGATCACCGAGGAAAAAAGTGAAGAAGCGAAAGTTAAGTCCCCAAAAATTTGAAAAGGAGGATAACACTCACTATATACAGTACCGGAATGGACGTGCGTACATCCATTCAAAGGAGAATCAATTGATACCGAGACTGACTGATGATGAGGTAATGGAGCGACATAAGCTGGCCGATGAGAAAATGAAGCAAGTGTGGTCTAGTATTATCGAAAAGTATGAGAATGTAGATGATCAAGGTGATATTGTCAATTTACAAACAGGTGAAATAGTCACGGATAATGGCCATGTCCGGAATCTGAATGTAAAGGAGACAGAATCTAAGACAAGGTATGATAGCGTCGTCAAAGACTTATTGTATGATAAGGAAGATGACGTAGAACATTATAATCAATATAATATATGGGATGAGGAAGAAAAAGATGGAACAGAATTTGATGATGAAGGTGAGGACGAAGAAGATGAGGCATCATTTACAGACAATGACTCATTGAGCAATTAGAAGGTATTCCTTTTGTAACATTATATAAAATCACGATTACAGCGTAGACTGTGATATAGGATTGGGTGGCAACCTAATCCGGGTAAATAAAAGTAATAAAATCACATATAACGGTGATTTGTTGTTTTTTTTCAACGAAAGAGAGAAAGAAAGAAAAAAAAACTGAAAAATAAAGCAATAACAAGATCTGAGTAATTAAAAACTATTAATAAACGGAGCTTTTAAGAGAAAGAAAATCAAGGACATCCTGCCCCACAACAAACGGACACTTATTAAATTTATTTTATTAAGTATTCTTGTTTTTTTTTCTTTTATTGGGTTATTTTGGTTGCAAATAGAAGACAGGAGACTTGCTTCCTTTTTGAAGAGAAGAAAGAAGAAAAAATTTTTGTATCTTCTTTGAAGAAAGGTTGAAAACGAAAGAAAGTGATAGGAAGATATATCCAAGCACAATTTGCTTTTAGGGTTAACATTATTAAGGAATCTTACTTAGTAACTGCTTTTAATCCGTGGTTTTTTTCCAACATTTTTTTTTTCAAAACAAATAAACAAAACAATTTAAGAAGCTCTTTCAAAAGATAATAAACGAAAGAAAGCAAGAAAGAAAGTGGAGATTTCTATTCTTATAACTATCTATTCGTGGACCTATAACTTGAAGTTATATTCGAAAGACAAAAATTTAGGGAAGGTTACTGGTTGAATAAGACATACGGAAAAAGAAATTTTTTTTTTTATCAGACGCTTTATTTCCTTAATTGGTTAATTTACAAAATAAAAAAATAAAAACTATAAAAAATATTAAAGGAATAATATTTTAATTATAAACTTTTCAAGAAGTTTCAATTTCCTTTCTTTACCTGTATTATAAATCCGTCGAAAATTTGAGAGAAATTTAAAGGAATTTTCTTTGGTATAAGAATCTATAATAAGAGAAAAGAAAACTTATAAGTTACTATTATCTCAATATAAATTCAAGAGAAAGTACCTTTGATAAAAACACAAAAAAACAAAAAAAAAACAAACTTTGCTTAAAAAACATTTGCATTTCTTTAAAAAATGGTTGGTCAACAGTATTCTAGCGCACCATTGCGTACTGTGAAAGAAGTCCAATTTGGTTTATTCTCTCCTGAGGAAACTAGGGCTATTAGTGTTGCCAAAATTAGATTTCCAGAAACTATGGATGAAACCCAAACTAGAGCCAAAATCGGTGGTTTGAATGATCCAAGATTAGGTTCCATTGATCGTAATTTGAAATGTCAAACATGTCAAGAAGGTATGAACGAGTGTCCTGGTCATTTTGGTCATATTGACTTAGCCAAACCTGTCTTCCACGTCGGTTTCATTTCCAAAATTAAAAAAGTTTGTGAAAGTTTATGTATGCATTGTGGTAAACTTTTGCTGGATGAACACAACGAACAAATGAGGCAGGCTATCCAAATTAAAGATCCAAAGAAGAGATTTAATGCCGTTTGGGGTTTGTGTAAGACCAAAATGATTTGTGAAACTGATGTGCCTTCTGAAGACGATCCAACAAAGCTGATATCAAGAGGTGGTTGTGGTAATGCTCAACCAACCGTCCGTAAAGATGGTTTGAAGTTGGTTGGTAGTTGGAAGAAAGATAAGAGTACTGGTGGCGATTCTGATGAACCTGAACAAAGAGTTTTAAGTACTGAGGAGATCTTGAATATATTTAAACATATCTCTCCCGAGGACTCTTATAGATTAGGGTTTAACGAAGAATTCGCTCGTCCTGAATGGATGATTCTAACTGTCCTACCAGTTCCACCACCACCTGTTCGTCCATCCATTTCATTTAATGAATCTCAAAGAGGTGAGGATGATTTAACTTTCAAACTTGCAGATATTTTGAAGGCTAACATCAGTTTAGAAACTTTAGAACATAACGGTGCACCTCACCATGCTGTGGAAGAAGCTGAAAGTTTACTTCAATTTCACGTCGCTACCTACATGGATAATGATATCGCTGGTCAACCACAAGCTTTACAGAAATCTGGTCGTCCAGTCAAATCTATTAGAGCTCGTTTAAAGGGTAAGGAAGGTCGTATCAGAGGTAACTTGATGGGTAAGCGTGTTGATTTCTCAGCAAGAACTGTTATTTCTGGTGATCCTAACTTGGAATTGGACCAAGTCGGTGTTCCTAAATCCATCGCAAGAACTCTGACTTATCCAGAAGTTGTTACACCATACAATATTGATCGTCTGAGTCAACTTGTTCGTAATGGTCCTAATGAACACCCTGGTGCTAAATATGTTATCCGTGACAACGGTGACCGTATTGACTTAAGATACAGTAAAAGATCTGGTGATGTTCAGCTTCAGTATGGTTGGAAGGTTGAACGTCACATTATGGATAACGATCCTGTCCTTTTCAACCGTCAACCATCTCTTCATAAAATGTCTATGATGGCACACAGAGTAAAGGTCGTTCCATACTCTACTTTCAGATTAAATCTGTCAGTTACTTCTCCATATAATGCTGATTTTGACGGTGACGAAATGAACTTACACGTTCCTCAATCTGAGGAAACAAGAGCAGAATTATCACAATTATGTGCTGTCCCATTACAGATTGTCTCTCCACAATCTAACAAACCATGTATGGGTATTGTGCAAGATACATTATGTGGTATTAGAAAGTTGACTCTACGTGACACATTTTTGGAATTTGACGAAGTTTTGAATATGTTATATTGGGTCCCTGACTGGGATGGTGTTATTCCAACACCAGCAGTTATAAAACCTAAACCACTCTGGACTGGTAAACAGGTCTTATCTGTCGCTATTCCAAATGGTATCCATTTGCAGCGTTTTGACGAAGGTACTACGTTATTGTCACCTAAAGATAATGGTATGCTTGTCATTGACGGTGAGATTATCTTTGGTACTGTTGACAAGAAAACCGTTGGTTCATCCAGTGGTGGTCTAATCCACGTCGTTACCAGAGAAAAGGGTCCTACAATTTGTGCAAGATTATTTGGTAATATTCAAAAGGTTGTCAACTTCTGGCTGTTGCATAACGGTTTCTCAACTGGTATTGGTGATACTGTTGCTGATGGTCAGACTATGAGAGAGATTAGTGAAACTATTGCCGATGCAAAGAGGAAGGTCGAAGCTGTTACTAAGGAAGCACAAGCAAACTTGCTGACAGCCAAGCATGGTATGACACTTCGTGAATCTTTCGAAGATAATGTTGTTCGTTACTTAAATGAAGCTAGAGATAAAGCTGGTCGTCTTGCTGAAATGAATTTGAAGGATCTAAACAACGTCAAACAAATGGTGAGCGCAGGTTCCAAAGGTTCGTTTATTAACATTGCCCAAATGTCTGCTTGTGTCGGTCAGCAATCTGTTGAAGGTAAGCGTATTGGCTACGGTTTTGTTGATCGTACTCTACCGCACTTTTCTAAAGATGACTATTCTCCTGAATCAAAGGGTTTCGTAGAGAATTCCTATCTAAGAGGCCTAACTCCACAAGAATTCTTTTTCCACGCAATGGGTGGTAGAGAAGGTTTGATTGATACTGCTGTTAAAACTGCAGAAACTGGTTATATTCAACGTCGTTTGGTTAAAGCTCTAGAAGATATTATGGTCCATTATGATGGTACTACTAGAAATTCTCTGGGTAATGTTATTCAATTTATTTATGGTGAGGATGGTATGGATGCTGCTCATATCGAGAAACAATCTTTGGACACAATGGGTGGTTCTGACCAGGCATTTGAGAGAAGATACAGAATTGATCTGCTAAATACTACAAACTCACTGGAACCATCATTACTAGAATCAGGTTCAGAAATCATAGGTGACTTGAAGATTCAAACCTCTCTAGACGAAGAATACAGACAACTGGTAGAGGACCGTCGCTTCTTGAGAAAGATATTTAGCGATGGTGAATCCAATTGGCCATTACCTGTTAACATTAGACGTATTATCCAAAACGCACAGCAAACTTTCAGAATTGATCATACTAAACCATCTGATCTAACTATACCCGAAATCATCAATAGCGTTAGAGATTTGCAAGAAAAGTTGCTTGTCCTTCGTAGTAAGAGTGATATAATTCAGAAAGCACAACAAGATGCTATTACTCTATTCTGCTGTCTGGTGCGTTCCCGTCTAGCTACACGTAGGGTACTACAGGAGTACAGGCTAACAAAGGAAGCATTCGAATGGGTCTTAAACAATGTTGAAGCGCAATTCTTGAGATCTGTTGTCCATCCTGGTGAGATGGTTGGTGTGCTTGCTGCCCAATCTATTGGTGAACCTGCAACTCAAATGACATTGAATACTTTCCATTTCGCCGGTGTTGCCTCTAAGAAGGTTACTTCTGGTGTGCCTCGTCTGAAGGAAATTTTAAATGTCGCAAAGAATATGAAAACTCCATCTTTGACGGTTTACTTAGAGCAGCAATATGCTGCTGATCAAGAGAAGGCTAAACTAATCAGATCCGCAATTGAACATACTACTTTGAAGAGTGTTACTGTTGCATCCGAAATTTACTATGATCCTGATCCTCGTACTACTGTAATTCCTGAAGATGAAGAAATTATTCAACTGCATTTCTCTTTACTAGATGACGAAACTGAGAAACTACTTGATCAACAATCTCCATGGCTGTTACGTCTAGAATTAGACCGTGCTGCCATGAACGATAAAGATCTAACTATGGGTCAAGTCGGTGAAAGAATTAAGGAGACTTTCAAGAATGATTTATTTGTTATCTGGTCTGAAGATAACGCTGATAGATTGATCATTCGTTGTCGTGTTGTTCGTCCTAAGGCCCTTGATGCTGAAACTGAAGCTGAAGAAGATCATATGTTAAAGAAAATTGAGAATACCATGTTGGAAAACATTACTCTGCGTGGTATCGAAGGTATTGAACGTGTGGTTATGATGAAGTACGATCGTAAGGTTCCTAATGAAACTGGTGAATATCAAAAGGTTCCGGAATGGGTCTTAGAAACTGATGGTGTTAACTTATCTGAAGTTATGACTGTTCCTGGTATCGATCCAACAAGAATATACACCAATTCCTTTATTGATATCATGGAAGTTCTGGGTATTGAAGCCGGCCGTGCAGCTCTTTACAAAGAAGTTTACAATGTTATTGCATCTGATGGTTCTTACGTTAACTACCGTCACATGGCTTTGCTAGTCGATGTCATGACAACTCAAGGTGGTCTGACTTCAGTTACTCGTCATGGTTTCAATAGATCCTCCACAGGTGCTTTAATGAGATGCTCCTTTGAAGAAACTGTCGAAATTTTGTTTGAAGCTGGTGCCTCTGCTGAGTTAGATGACTGTCGTGGTGTTTCTGAAAACGTTATCCTGGGCCAAATGGCTCCAATTGGTACAGGTGCTTTCGATGTCATGATTGATGAAGAATCTCTGGTTAAGTACATGCCTGAACAAAAGATTACTGAACTTGAAGATGGTCAAGATGGAGGTGCCACACCATACAGTAACGAGGCTGGTCTTGTCAATACAGACATTGATGTCAAGGATGAACTGATGTTCTCACCTTTAGTCGATGCAGGTTCTTCAGATGCTATGTCTGGTGGATTTACAGCTTATGGCGGTGCCGACTACGGTGGAGCTACTTCACCATTCGGTGCATATGGAGATGCCCCAGCTTCTCCAGGATTTGGTGGTGTGTCATCTCCAGGGTTCTCACCAAGCTCTCCTGGTTACAGTCCAACCTCTCCATCATATTCTCCTACATCTCCTTCATATTCTCCAACATCTCCATCCTACTCTCCAACCTCACCAAGCTACAGCCCTACATCTCCTTCTTACTCACCAACGTCACCATCTTACTCACCAACATCTCCTTCATATTCACCAACCTCTCCAAGTTACAGTCCAACATCTCCTTCATACTCCCCAACATCTCCAAGTTATAGTCCAACATCACCATCATATTCACCCACTTCTCCTTCATACTCACCAACTTCACCAAGTTACAGTCCTACATCACCAAGTTACAGTCCAACGTCTCCATCCTATTCTCCTACATCTCCTTCATATTCGCCAACGTCTCCATCCTATTCTCCAACTTCACCAAGTTACAGCCCTACATCTCCTTCTTACTCACCAACATCTCCAAGTTACAGTCCAACCTCGCCACAATATTCACCAACATCTCCAAGCTATAGCCCAGGCTCACCAACCTACTCTCCAAAGGATGATGAGGACAATAAAGATGAATAATTTCATCAATAGCTTCGATATTTTTATGCACGCGTTTATTATTCACTTCTTAATTTTTAACAATATCACTGTATCATATTTTCTCTAATGTGTTAAAAAGGTCTTCTATTATATAGATTATTTAACTGTACATGCAAATTTAATAAAAAAGATTAAAATTTTATTTTCCAAGGGTTTAAAATATAAAATAATCTAGACGCAAATTACAACACCTTCTTTGATATCAATCCTTTGAAGATATCGAAAGAGTTGCCGTCAGGTTGTAGGTGGAATACATTACCAGTAGTCTGAGTATCACTTCCTGGAGTCAATTCGTGCGCTATTAACATACCATAATCGTCAGTTATCCCCTTCAAAATTGCACGAGAATCACTGTGTTCAGACAAAGTAACAATTTGATTAGTGTGTAACCAAAATTGATAATATTCTGGAAGTACAACCTTTGCACCATAGTCGACAAAGTTCTCCAAGATGACTTGAAGGTTGTTCATGTAAAGTGCCAAAAGTTTTTCTGTCTTCACATAAGGTAGCGGTTCAAGTCTGGCTTGCTCTCTTTCTTTATTTAAAATATCAACCCAACTATTCAGAGAGGTAGTCGGGGCTTCACTACTAACATTTAGTCCACATCCCAACAACAGTGAGTATTTACCATTAACAAAGTTAGTGTTTACCAGAAGACCCGATATTTTGACATAGGCAGGTTCGATATCAGTGAGTGGGACTTGTTTATGTCTGAACCCAGTGTTAAGCAATTTCATGTTCTTATCCTTGTAGTATTTAGGATCAAGTGCGTACAAATCATTTGGCCATTTAATTCTGACAGGAATGTCTTCATATCCAGGTGCATAACTACAAATAGCTTTACAATATGCTAACATAGCCAGATACTGAACAAAAACAACAGAAATGTTTTTACCAGTCTTTGGAGATACCATTGGTAGATTTAATACTGCTGTAGAAGCACATACACCCCTTGGGTTCACCCAGACATTATTACCTCTACCACGACCAGACAGCTGAATAGATCCAACAAATAACATTGTATTATCCGGAATTGTTTGCAGCATAACCTTATTATTATTCAACAGAGTACTGGTGGAGGTAAGAACTTCCCCATATAGTAGTAAAGAACCCAATGAGTTTTCTGGATTTAGATGTTCAAAGTACCTTTTGAAATCAAAATCACCAGAAATCTCACGAGGTGGTAAAGTGTCATTAGCAGAAGGGAATATAATAGCTTTTGGTGAATCTTCAGGATCTTCTTCTCTTGCCAAAAGGCTATTAACATTTTCAAACTGATCTTTATAGCCCTTAAACAGCATAAATTTATCAGTAGTACCATCGAATTCACTATGATCTTCTTTGATATCGTACTTTTCAATGTTATTTTCCAAATTGGTTTCAAATGTAGTGATTAATTCTTCTTTGCTTCCTGGTTTGGCGCCAAGAAGTAATGGTGTTAAATGAGAAGGTCTTCCAGAACCAGGGGAATCATTACATTTCAAACCAGCGGCAGTAAGAATTTTCTTCATAAATTCTAGTCTTTTCGGTTCATTCTCTTCTAATGCTCCAAGAATTTCCTTTTGAATCTTCTCATCTTCATTCTTTTCCAGAATCCTTGGAGTAAACTCTGGATGTGGACCAGTTAAAAGTGCTTTCCCTTTACCAACACTGCATAACACCACTGCCGCAGCTCGAGTTGCTGGCGATGAGGGGTTATCAGAAAATTGCACAGTGGCATCCTCACCATATTGAGCTATGACTTCGACATTATCATAGGTGTGTGCATCAACAAAACAACTCCCACCGTTGTAATAAGTTGAAAACTCTGTTCCATCATTAACCAATATCTTTGTTGCACGGGCACCAATCTCACTATTGTATTCAAAACTGCCAAAGACTGGACCTCTAGTAATACCTGGGAAAAACTTCAATTCTCTATCACCAACGACTTCTAGGATCGGATCACCTTTAGCAAACTCAACCCTGCTACTACCAAAATAGCCACCGGCACAGAACCCGATATAAGTACCACCGTAATGGTTCACAAATTTCCTAATTTTGGGGATGATCCTCTTGCAATCGGAGACATAAGGAAGGTCTCTACCACCAGGGAACACAATAGCAGCAGCCTTTCCCATCCAAGGTTCTTGTTCAAGAGTACGAATAGTCACCGTACTAACAGCATAATATGGCTCTAAAAACATACGCAACGAATCGACAACATGTCTAACCGAACCTGGAGTAGTTCCACGGCCTTCATACACCAAAACGTTCATTATACGAGTATTTTGATCTGGTTTTATTGTCTCCTATATCAAGTTGATTTCAAAGAATTGCAAAGAAAAAAAAATAAAAAAAGGAACAAATATCCGTCTTGTATTTATATACCTATTATTGCCTGGCCTTTCCTATATCAATAGAATGCAATTGACCAATTGTACAAAGATTATTATACAAAAACACTACAATTTGCACATGCTCTTCAACAACATCAAAAAAACAGTCATTGTTGGATGGATCAAGCAGCTCATCGCTTCAATAATTTTTCAAGCTCGAGTTTTTCTATCACCTGCACCAAGCGAGTGCTGGAAAGTTTCAATCGATATTTTAGTCATGAATAGTTGACTCAAAGGGGGGTCTATGTAGTTCCTTGATTCGAACCAACTAAGAACGAACAATATCTATATATAAGAAGCCGGTACATTTCTGTATCCCCTCTCTCTTTCTCTCTTACGGACAAAAGCAAAGAGGAATCAAAAGCAATGCTTCCATATAGGATACCGTTTGGTATTCACAATAGGATGACGTACGGCAAAATGGTCATGCAAGTTCGGCACCAAACGAAGCTTGCTAAGCCATTGAGCGTACTTACAATACCGAATGTCATTACCATCTCCAGGATTGCAGCTACACCAGTTATAGGGTATTGTCTTTTACACAATCAGTTAGTCCCAGCACTGTCTTTGTTTGCGTACTCCAGTGTCACGGATTTCTTGGACGGGTACATTGCTAGGAAGTACAATATGAAGTCAGATGCCGGCACAATTCTAGATCCCATGGCGGATAAACTGTTGATGATTATCACCACTGCGGCACTGGCTTGCCCGCCTGGCCCACAGATAATTCCTGTGAGTATAGCGTCGCTGATATTGGGACGTGATGTCCTGATGGGATTCAGTGCATTATATATACGATACAGTTCTTTGAAACAGAAGTATGGTAAAGTAAATTGGGAATCCTACTGGAATTTCTTCAAATATCCCAGTGCGGTGGTGAAACCTCTGTTGATATCCAAATGGAACACTTTCTTACAGATGATATATCTTGGTTTAGGTGTTGTAATGTTAATTTTGGAATCTGACATGATGAAAATTGAAGAAACTGAAACAAAGGAAGATGGCATGGCAATGGAACGTTTTAGAACTGGGTTTACGTGGCTGGGATACATTGTCGGTGCCACAACAGTTCTAAGTGGGACCTCTTACGTCTTCAGTAAAAGTGCTGTAACTTACTTGAAGAAGTTTTAAATCTGTAAAGCTAGACATTGGCAAAATAGAGCAACGACAACAAATCTGTATATATATATATGTAACTTAGTATTTCATTTCACAACAACCGTATATATAGAACATTATCTGCATTCAATAAAAATTAATAAAAGCATCCATCGTTAGTATTTCCACTGATATCCTCTACTTTAAATTTTACAGTAGAAAAATGCATTAAAGAGTTTATAATAGGAATTACATAACAAATATATACTTATTATTTTAATTTATCTTAAGTATTTTTTTTTTTTTTTTGGTTTTTTCTTGATTTGTGGTTTAACGACTGAATGTGATATCATCGATACGAAGAATAGATTTAACACATTCTGAAGCTAATGTAATAGCACTTGTACTGACTAGAACAGGTTGCAAGATATGCTCTTCGTAAGTGTTAGTAGTACCTGATCTTCTCACAGAGATACCGTCATTAACTTCACCGTTTTCGTGCTTAGAGCGCAGTTCAGTGATGACTTTGATACTATTTAGACCGGCATTTTCCGCTAGAGTAGTTGGAATTACTTCCAGAGCCTGTGCAAATTCTTGCCAGATATATGCTTCGACACCCTCCATAGATCTAGATTCCTTCTCCAACCTCCTTGATATTTCAATTTCTGGAGCACCACCACCGGCTATCAGACCCTTTTGTTTCACTAGACAACGGATAACACATAGGGCATCGTGTAGAGAACGTTCTGTTTCGTCCAAAATCATGCTGTTGGCACCACGAATGATAACAGAGACAGTTGGCTTTGCGTTGTTACTCTTGATACCAGATAGCTTAACGATCTTAGTACCGTCGCTATCAATCTCTTCCACAAGGTCGGCTGAACCTAGTCTATCTTCTGTGAATAGCTCAAGGTCGGCGATAGGCTTGCAACCCAAACTCTTGGACAAAAATTCTATTTCTTCTCTTTCAATATCTTTCACAACCATAATACCAAGCTTGGCTAGGAAGTGCAGTGCCAAGTCATTAACGGCATCTCTCAAGATCGACTTCTGGATCAATAACACATTACACTTGGCCTTCTTGATGGTTTTGCAAATATTCAGCAGGTATGCTCTTTCCTCTTTCAGGATCTTATCCATCTGTCTGTAATCGCTGACCACAATGTTATTCTCGGTATCTGGCTTTGGTGGCGAGATCTGGAATTGAATCAAACCAATCTTGGCCTTCTCCTTCATGCTTGGACCACCTGCGGTCTTGACAGCGGTCTGTGTCAACACGACACCATCGACCATCTCGGTGTCACCGATAGTACCACCGACCTTCTTGATCAGTCTGATATCGTTCAAGTCAACAGACTCGGCGTCCTTCTCAGTAATCTTCAAAACAGAGTCGACCGCCAATGGAGACAAAAAGGAAGAGTATTGCGAGACAATCTTGGAACTCAACGAGGTAGACGCAGCACGGATCAAGTCCTCCCTATCGTTTAGAGAAATTGGGTGGCAGATCTCCAACAGAATATCAACAGATCTCTTGGCAGCCCTCTGGAAGGACTCTGCAATGATGGTTGGATGAATACCTTTGTTCAGCAACCTGTCAGCGGCACCCAACAGCGCACCAGTCAAGATAACCACAGAAGTGGTACCGTCACCAGCCTCCGAGTCCTGCGCCGCAGAAACATCAACCAACATCTTCGCAACAGGGTGCAGGATCGCCATCTGCCTCAAGATCGTGTGCCCGTCATTGGATATGATAATTTCACCACGCGACGTCTTGATCATCTTGTCCATACCTTTAGGACCCAACGAGGTACGAATAGCATCGGCAACAGCCCTAGCGGCAACAATATTGGCACGACGCACCTCTTGAGGCTTCTCCTTATTCTTGAAAGTCGCGTTAGATGGACTCTTCTTTGCCACAGCACTCATCTCTTATAGATATATATGGAATTTTGACAATTCTCCTAAACACTTTAGCACGGAAGTCTTTCCCCAAAAAAAAAAAAATATAAAAGGCACAGCACCAATTGACTATCTTTCCAATCTTTAAAACAGGTCAACCTGAAAAGAGAGATATACTACAAACAATCAAAGGAAACATCACCAATTGCCATCAACTTTTAAATTTCACAAGTTCTTTGAAGAACTAATTTTTTTTTTTCATTTTTCTTCCGGGGCGAGCGAACGAACAAAAAAAAAATTTGTGTTTACAGTGGCGTGTGAAGTGATGTTGCAATAGCAATACTTCGAACTATACAGGAGTTGTAATTGTTAGCATGGATAGAAGTTCAACCAATATTTATATTTTCATATAGATATGGCTATATACTTTATAAAATGTGTTGGTGAGTAATTTAAGTGATTGCATATAAGCTTCACCAAAAAGAACTTGCTAAAAGCTATATTAATCTAAAAAAAAAGAGCATGGGGAGTTAAATTTGGTAGCATATGTTTAGTTTATTTCTAAGACGTGAGTATCCCCATACTGTATACATTATAATTCATTCTTAATTCAAATATTTCAGGTTGCCACTCCCACCTCGTTCGGACAATACACATGCCAAATATCGACAGGACCGTTCTGCATACGATCATCGCGGTAAACACGGATTTTGGTGCTCCATGTCCCTTTAAATTTTATGAAGATGCAAATACCTGGGTCAGGATGATTTGAGATCCTTTCCCTGGCGTATGCATAGGCGTTCTCAATGGCAGCATCAATCATTGTACTGTTACAGTATTTTCCAGTTGTGTGTGTTGAAACAGCTACAATGTACCGATACTCGTCCTCACTCCCTTTAGGCTTCTCGTTAAAATACGATATATCCCCACGGCAATCCTTCGGCTGCAGTTGTTGTCTTCTCTGTGAAGTTACAGCCAATACAAGCGCGGCAACCAGTACCAGTAGATACTTGATAAAAGAAATTCTCATCGCTAAGTTTGTTTTGTTTTGGTTTGTTGTTTTGGTTTGTTGTGTTGACGATAGTGCTACCGCTGTTGATTTCTAGTTGATACAATTAAACAAGAAATTCACACATCTATAACAAAACAATCTCTTCATGGGAAAGACAGCTTTTTATAAGAAACCAGATATTCGTGGGGAGACCCAGTGCTATGCCAACTGAACTCCAAATCGTCATAAAGGGAAGGCCAAATGCGTTGTTAACGGATTTGGAAACTTTAGGTTGCATAGCTACTATATCACCATCAACGTTGCGAGCATAGGCTTGCAGAGAACTCCGGCAGTTGAGCCCTGACATCGACATCAGACGGACTCTCCACACTACCCCACGTATCACGGGACGCTATTAACAAACTACAATTCCAAATCCTACAAAACTATCCATCCTTATAAACGAATGGAAAACACCCACCGCTGTCGGAGGTGTCTATTGTCCTCTTACCGAACCATCCCGACTTCGCTCATTGTCACACTCCAAAGCTCTACTAATCAAAAAAGGAGTACCCAGTTATCACGACCCATATCCAATGGAAACAGTCACCCCGAGTGCACCGCGTCTATCATTAACTATGAAGATCACTGTATACACAGAAAAGCGAAGGTACAAGTGAACCGTCGGTTTGTATATACTGGATATATATAAGTGTTGTTCCAAACCCGGGTCTAGAAATATAGAAAGGTTAAACAATAAATGGTTACTAGCAATTATCGTAATAAGGTATAACACTACTAATAAATGCTAAGGCGCTTGTAGCACTGTACAAATAAGGACAACAATACGTGTTCGTATTATTATTACAGTACTGTATACTGGAATTATTAGCACATCACAAGAAACAAGGATTATAGGGGTAAAAAAGGATTTGCGCTTGCGCAAGTAAAAATAGTGTGCAAAATGCAAACCAGCAAAAATGACTTACAGAATGAACACCACCCCGAAATCATGTTTCTCAACTAGTTGTAGATCATTAACCCCTTGTTTTCCAATAAGCCCATTGCTAAAGACAGTTAAACGATGATGCAACAGGATAAACGACCATCGAAATCTCAAGTATAAATACCGGTGAAATCTCGACAATAAAATGATTAAATAATCATATATTATATATATCATATGATTCTCATTATACAGAAAAAGGGCCATTCAAGTCCTTGTGACAGTCTTGAACATATTTCAAAGAATATATTAGTTTTTATTATAAATTTCTTTTTCTCGTCTATTAACTTTCAATCATGTCCGCTATTAACGAAAATGACAGAAACACTCACTCTGTTCCTTTAGAACACTAAGTGATGATGTGAACACATATTCTTTTTCTTATTTGTAAAATACTACAAATGCTCTAGTGTTTGTTAGTAGTATTATCCATTACCACGATAATTCTTATTGACCATATTTGCTCAACCTTCCTATATTGTAGACCTAGTCTGGGTACAACAAAGGCATCCTTCTATATGAAGGCAACATACTTTGAATGCAGACCTACAAACTGTCACAGAACGAAATACACCGCTGTCACCGGTACAGAATATGTTGTCACATATTAACTCTTCCGCTCTTCCCTCCTCACTCCTCACTCCTCAGTCAACCACAAGATTAACATTGTGCACTTGCACAATTTGGTATTGCAATCCAGCACACTCGCTTGAATAAACGGGCCACACGTCGCAAACAACGCCTTTCCGTCCACAGAAACTATACACTGCAATCCCTGCCACAGTGACTTTCGGCGACTCCCTCGGAAGAGGACTATGAAAGGAACAGGGATCTTTGATGTTGCAATAGCAATACTTCGAACTATATAGTACTTATAACCCTTCATACAGATAAAAGCACAACCTATATTTATATTTTCATATAGATATGGCTATATACTTTATAAAAGGTGGTGGTGAGTAATTAAAGTGGTTGCATATAAACTTCACCAAAGAGAACTTGCTAAAAGCTATTTTTGAGAAAAAAAGAGCATGGGGACTTAAGTTTTGTAGCATATGTTTAGTTTATTTCTAAGACGTGAGTATCCCCATTCTGTATAAATTATAATTCATTCTTAATTTAAATATTTCAGGCTGCCACTTCCACCTCGTTCGGACAAGGTATCCCCCAAATATCCTGATGTTCGTTCTTCAGAAAATTCTCCGGTAGAATACGGACTTTGGTGCTCCATGTTCCTTGATAGTGTATGAACGTGCACCCACCTGAGTAAGGTCTCTTTGAGATCCTTTCCCTGGCGTATGCATAGGCATTCTCAATGGCAGCATCAGCCACTGTACCGTTACAGTATTTTCCAGTTGTGTGTGCTGAAACAGCTACAGTGTACCGATACTCTTTGTCACTCCCTTTAGGCTTTTCGGTAAAATACGATTTGGCCGAACGGCATTGTTTCCACTGCAGTGGTTGTCTCCTTTGTGAAGTTACAACCAATGCAAGCGCGGCAACCAGTACCAGTATATACTTGACAGAAGAAATTCTCATCGCTGAGTTTTCTTTTTTTTTTTTTTGTTTTGTTTTGTTGTGTTGATGATAGTGCCACCGCTGTTGATTTCTACCTGATACAATTAAACAAAAAATTCACACTCCTATAACAAAAGAATCTATTCATGGGAAAGACAGCCTTTTATAAGAAACCAGGTATTCATGGGGAAACCCAGTGCTCTGCCAATTGAACTCCAAACAGACTGAGGGGGAAAGCAAATGCGTTGTTAACGGATTTGGAAACTTTAGGTTGCATCTATCACCTTCAACGTTGCGAGCATAGGCTTGAAGATGATTCCGGCAGTTGAGCCCTGACATCAGACGGACTCTCCACACTGCCCTACGTATCAGAGGACGCCATTGACGAACAACAATTCCAAATCCCACAAAACTATCCATCCTTATAAA
>JAJLXT010000143.1:0-25737 GCA_030571395.1 Nakaseomyces sp. UFMG-CM-Y6046
TTAGGATGTCTCATCATGTCTTAGTCCTGTAACTACGTATCTATCAGTGCTTAGTCTTTTATGCATGCATGACTGCAACCTTAAAACGTGTCATAATCACTTTACTTCATCGACATGGTAATATGCTCACGATACTCGTTTGCATGGGTTCGTTCAAAGTATTCGATACATGTTCGTTACCAGCGCAGTACGCTGACACAAATTTCAGAAATTACAAATCCGTGATAGTTTAATGGTCAGAATGGGCGCTTGTCGCGTGCCAGATCGGGGTTCAATTCCCCGTCGCGGAGATATTTCTTTTTTTTAAATTATTTTTTTTTGAACTCAAACAAACCTACACAAAAATTACGTATTACGTGATATCTTGTATCCGGGTAGTTTTGGAGGCGTTGTTTGCTGTTTTGTTTTTGTTTTTTTTCCACAACGCAAACGGTTATAGGTGAAAATCAGAAGTTAAACCTTTGAAAAAAAAAAAAGAATATTATATATATATTATAATATAAAAATAAAGAGGGAGCAAAAAAGAAACTGTGTTATTGATCCATTACAAAAGTGTCTTTTTTTTTTCAGTTTGGTAACGAGAATTGGTTGCTTTTTCTAATTCAAATTGATTTATTGAAGGATAGGAAGCTCATTTTTTTCGCTCTTTTATTTTTTGAACTTTGAATTTTGAAGGATATACAACGTACAAGTGTAAGCGTAGGCAATTAATTTTAAAGACAAGTCTCTGAGATTAAGGGAACGACATAATTTAATAAGAAAAGAAAATAGAGGATAATAGCTTCAAATAATGGCATCAGCAGTTTATTTTTGTGATAGTAAAGGTAAACCCATCTTATCGAGGAAGTATAGGGATGATATACCCTTTTCTGCCATTGATCGGTTTCCTATTTTGCTTGCGAATTTGGAAGAAGAGACTAGTGTCATACCGCCTGTGATTGAGCATAATGGTATTCAGTTTCTCTTCATTCAGCATAATGACTTGTACGTCGTTGCGATTGTGACTGCAATTTCAAGTAATGGTGCAATGATATTTAGCTTTCTTCACAAGTTGATTGAAGTGCTCTCGGAGTATTTGAAAACTGTAGAAGAGGAGTCGATTAGGGATAATTTCATTATTATCTATGAACTTCTTGATGAGGTCATGGATTATGGTATTCCACAGATAACAGAACCAAAGATGCTGAAGCAGTACATTACCCAGAAGTCGTTTAAACTGGTCAAGGCAGCTAAAAAGAAGAGGAATGCTGCTAGACCTCCTCCATCTTTGACTAACTCTGTTAGTTGGCGTCCAGAAGGCATAAAGCACAAGAAGAACGAAGCATTTTTAGATATTATAGAATCCATAAATATGTTGATGACACAGAAGGGCCAGGTGTTGCGGTCAGAAATTATTGGTGAAGTGAAGGTTAAATCAAAACTGTCTGGTATGCCTGACTTGAAACTTGGCATAAATGATAAGGGTTTGTTTTCAAAGTATTTGGAAGGTGATGAAAATGGTATACCAATTGTGCCGGATGAATTGACACCAAGTGAGACACCAGTGGCAAAGGACAAGAAAAAGAAGTCGAATAATATAGAACTAGAAGACCTGAAATTCCATCAATGTGTGAGGTTAAGTAAATTCGAAAACGAGAAACTCATTACATTTATTCCACCAGATGGTGACTTCGAATTGATGAGCTATAGACTATCAACAGCTATCAAGCCTCTAATATGGTGTGATGTAAATATAAAGACACATTCAAACTCGAGAGTGGAGATCTTTTGCCGAGCAACAGCACAGATAAAGAAGAAGTCTACGGCAACAAATGTTGAAATTTTAATACCTGTTCCAGAAGACGCTGACACTCCACAGTTTAGATATTCACATGGTTCCATTAAATACGTTCCAGAAAAGAATGCAATTTTATGGAAGATTAGAACTTTCCCAGGTGGTAAAGAATATTCAATGGCTGCAGAGATGGGATTGCCTTCGACAGGATCGGCAGAGGATGCAGAGAGGATCAAGAGACCAGTACAGGTTAAATTCCAAATTCCATATTTCACAACTTCAGGTATTCAAGTGCGTTATTTGAAGATAGAAGAACCAAATTTACAATACAAGAGTTACCCATGGGTTAGATATATAACAAAGAATGGTGACGACTACACCATTAGGCTTTCTTAGAAAGGTTTTATTGTTGTTTTTGTTGTTGTTTTTGTATAGATCACATAGTAAATAGATGAAATAACGATCATTTTTTCGAATCTTCTTTCTGGCTTTTGAGGCAGCATAATCTATATTGATTTTCCAAAGGAATGCGTTGAACTATTTATAATCTATTCAGGTAATTTGTTTTTAATATTTTTGAATTTATTAACAGTATTTATATATAAAAGCCAAATATCACCATTTATCATAAAATGCTAATAAGTTTATTAAAACTTTGAAGCTGTGAATTTAGAATGTCTTAGATTAATTTTTTTGTACAAGATTTTGGTTTTCGTTTTGTTTGCTTGTTGTTGTTGTTTTTTGGTATGTTGTATATGTATTTATTTAGTTGCCAGGGGGGTAGTTAACTAGGGAATTATTCTCCCATGATAATCAAACTTCAACCCTTTCAAAAAAAATGTGGCTCTTTTTTATTTTTTATTTTTTTTTTAACGAGTAGAGGGGTGTCGTAGATCATTAATTCACAAGTAGCTTTCATGAACATGGTTTTCATATTGACGAGCTTGTTCATCTTCCATCTCTTCTTCCTTCTCTTCTGCCTCAACCTTTAATTCATGAACTATGTCGAAACAACCAGCTAAGAGTGCGGTCAAAATTCCTTGACCTTCTGGGATGTTTCCATCAGAGTCGTAGAACTTACCGTCCTTACGCAAATTATCCAAAGATGCCAGCTTCATTTGATAAGGGTAAAGTTCTCTTTCATTGTTAACACCACCCATTCTTTTCAGTTCTAATAGACAACGACGAACAGTTGACAGTTGATTATGGATTGGTTGTAGCGATTCTGATACCGGTTCAGAACTTTCCAGAAGTTTATAGATGATGGCGTAGCATCTCCTCAGCAGGTACAAAATAATTGCTTGACCTTTAGAGTCTGGTGATTTGGTTGGGAATTTACCCTTAACCCTCAAGTTATCGATTTCTGTCAATTTCTTTTGATAAGTGAACAGATCTGTTTCTCTCAAGGTCCATCTTCTAGTAATCATCAAGTTCTCCAAGGTTGTCTTGATATCGATCAGTTGGTCATATATAGGTTGTAGACATGGATCCAGAGTTAATCCCTGGTTAGACTGGTGTGACAGGTCATTTATCAGGTCGTGGCAATCATCCAGTAGACCATTCAAGATATTCTGGCCTCTTTGTTCTGCGTTACCATTCTCCTTAGAGATGAATTGACCATTCCCGTCCCTCTTGGCCTCCATTATCGCCACCTCTTTCTTGTACTTCTCTAAGCTTTCATTCAGATACTCTTGGGATAAGACGTGTTTACCATCATGATCATCTCTGGCTACTTCACCACTGGGGTTCCCCTTCTTGGAGGATGCAGCCAGCGACAACAGGCCTCTTCTAATCTTGAACAACTTCTCCATTATATCTGTCAAATCTGGAGGGATCTCTTCTAGTTTGGACTCCAGCTTATTATACTCATCTACACAGTGTTGCAACTTGGCCTTCAACAGCAGGTCCTGTTCGATTCTGTTCTTGGCGAGCTCGGCGTCTGATTCATCTACATCATCATCGAATTTGGTCCTACAGCTGTTCTCGACAATCTTGGTAATCTCGTCCAGTCTCTCCTTTATAGGTCTCAAGTCGTGGTGTGTGAAGACATTAGACTCGCATAGATGCTCCAACAGACACTGCACGGTAGATAAAGAAGCGTAGGTGGCAGGTGCGGAGTTCTTCAACCCCACGGTCAAAAAACACAACGACAGAAGTTGAAATACATCATCCAACACAGAATCAACACGGTTATGTAAATCAGTGTCGTGGATCAACGTAGTGACTCCAGAAGATGGTGTAGAACGGTTATCCTTTCTCAATTCATCCAGCTCTCTCACCTTCGTCAACACCTGCTGGTAAGTAGACAGAACCTCCTTAGAATTCAGATACTGCGTCCTATTCTGCTTCAATTTAGACAAATACGTACGCACATCCAACAAATAGTTCAAGATGCCCTCTTCCTCCTTAGGAACTTCCTGTGGATGAGACATTGTTAATATTCTTTATTTTTTTGTTTGGTTTTCTTTGGTAAACCCGCTTACTATTTATTTTTTTTTTGTTGAAGTTTCCAATATGTTTTTTTTTTAGATAAAAACCTTTTTTTGTTCCCTCTGGTTAAATCTTCTCTTAAGTATTAAGTAAAATCTATATTGAAATTCTATGTTATATTCTTGTCTTTGAAGAGTATTTCCCCTTCTTTCTTTAGTTCATTAATTTTTTTTTTTTTTTTTTGTTTCTTTCCCATCTCTCATTTTTGGTTGGGTATTATATATTTTCCGATCGAAGGGTAAGTTTTGCTTTTTTATCTCCCAACGGTAATTGTTTTTGAATGTTATAAAATAACAGCGTTAAAAAACATATCTTCCGTTCTTCTTCGTTTTTGTGTTATTTTTTTTATCAATCCTGGTTCTCCCTCCCCCCCCCTCCCCCAGTAAATCGTTGCACAGAGATAGACAGAGGGATTTTTTGTTAGTTTTTGTATGTTTTCTTAGTTCCCCACAGCAGTTTCTGGGACATCTTATATCTTATTCCCACCTCCTCCCTCGAGAAAAAAAGTGAAAGTGAAAGAAAGAGAGAGAGATTTTTGTTTGTTCTTCTTTTTGTTTGTTCTTCACTTTCAGTGTGAAAATTTGTTCTGTGGATCCCCCCCCCTCCTTCCTTCTCTACAAAACACACCCCACCCCCCACCCCTTATCTTTGCTACGAGTGTTTCTTACATTCTGCTAAAACATTCGTAGCCCCTGATGTTCTTTATTTTATTTTTTTTGTTTCCGTTTTGTCACTTCACGTCTCGTCGTCTCGTAACACTTTATCTCTTTGTATTTCCCCCATTGGTGAAATGTGAAGTGGGAGGGAAGGGGGGGATCTTCCCCTTCTTTTTTTGGGCTCCGAAAATCCGCTCTTGCCTTAAACAAACAAAAAAAAATAATGGCAGGTAGGGAAAAGGTGGGGGGGGGGAGGACCCACCTTTTTAGCAACGGTGCTAATATTTCGTGTTTTGTGATGCAGTGTTATTGTAAAGTATTGTATTTCATGTAGTGGGAATGGGTTGTATCGTTTACTATATATTTCGGTTTATTTTTTTCTACTTGACTAATTCTGTTTTCTTGTGTGAGAGACAGGCAATCAACTGATTTGGGATATTTTTTACTTGGTATTCGTATACTATTATATATATGTGTGATCTGTTACACAAAACCTAGTGTTGTTTGTTTGTTTGTTTTTATATGTACAATAACCATTATATATTGTGGCAATAATATTTATGTCATGATAATGTATAGTTCTTATCGAGACTTTATTGTAAGAGAAGTGTTGATCGAATCGAGGAACTACAGCTCTTTTCAAAAAACTTTTTTTTTTTTTAATTACTAATTTATATAAAATTTTACACAATGTTGTTTGACAGGAAAGGAAACGATTATGCTCTGTTTGCAGTACTCTTGTTTCCACAATTGACAATTTTTCCATTGATGAGTCTGTGGTCTTGGAGGAATAGTGCTAGATCAATTAAACCAGTTGAAGACAGGACGCAAATGTTCGCTTGTCCCTTGGCAGAAATTGAACTGATGGATGATGAATTTAGTGAGGACGGAGAAGACGAGAAGGAGGAAGTGGAAGAAGTCTCGAAGATGGTAAATTTTTTTAATGCTTTATGGAAAATACAATTCACAGAGAAAGTTGTAGTTGAGAAGAGGAACACTAACCCATGGCATTATCCTATAACTAGAATGTTTGGACATGAGCAAGTCAACGTAGACCGTAGTTTACAACCGTCTTTCATGACCAGAGCAACGGATTGGTGGAATCAGCTTGATTTCAAACATACAGAGGTTGTGACTTGGATGCGATTAAATCTTTGGAAGTGGAGTGTTAAATTTAGTAAGAATAAAACAGATAAACCCAAAAGGCGCGGTGAAGGTGCCTTTGAGTGGTTTTATTTTAGTAACCGTAAAATCAATTCTAACTTAAGGAAGAAAAATGAATTCTTCAAAAATATTCAACAATTTTTTCAGAGATAAAGTGCGTTTTAAAGAATGAAATCAAAATTTATCCACACATACAAGCACACATAAAAATATGAATAAGATAATGCTGAACTTAGATACTTATTACATATGTTTTTATCGAGTAGATTTATGTATTTTCATATATCAATCATGACAAATATATAAGTAAGTGTACTCAAATAGAGCCACCACAGTGCTGTTAATAACATGAATTTGTGGATAATAAAAAAAGATAAAGGAAATAAAGGTAAAAATATTAAAGAAAAAAAAATCAATTAGTAAATTTGGAAAAGAAAAAGAGTTTGGTTGTTTATTTTGATATTGTGTGATAGCATAAACACTCTTACTATTTTGATTTCATCCTCTACCATAACGTCTGGTACTTGTTTTTGCTCTATGTTAGTAGGACAAAAATCGGACCAGATAGGAAGAAGAAAAAATAAAACAGAACAGAGTTAAGATAAAAAGGAATATAAAAAAAAAAGACCATGATTGAACATCATTATGCTTGAACTATTTTTCTTCTCTAAAACAAAAAAAAAGAAATACTAAAATAAAACAGAAGATTTAGAGAAATGAAAGTGTAACAAATAGAAAAATAAAAATAAAAGTTAAAAAAAAAAAATTATAGTAATAGTGATGGGAAAAAAAAAATTATTGAGGGTTGTGAATGGTTAATTATTTTAACACTGTGTCGTAAACATATCTATTATTGGTCTCTCTTTAAGAAAAACAAAGAGTTACTTGTAACTTATGAATCATTTTTTTTTGTTTTGAGTGCAGGTTACAGTTTTCGGTATTGTAGTGTTGTTTATTCTTGTGGACTAATTAACATATTACAGGAAAGTAAATGCTCAGAATACATGATACTAATATTCTAACTTCCTCCCGGATTGTTAAAGTCATGTGCAAATTTGGAATATATATATATATTGTAGTAGTTGTTACCTTGGATTTCATTTTTAATCAGTTTCATCTGGATTTACAACTGTTAATACATTGTTTTTACCACCCATTTGTTGGTCATCCGGCAGCAGCGAACCGTTACTTATCCTTCTAGAATCATCGAATGGATTCGCTACCGCTAGATGATTCGCACTTGGTTTCCTTTCGGGTACAGCTGAGTAGTCAGTTGTATCATATGGATCAGAGCCAGCTGGTGGAGGATACATTGCTTTGTTTCGCAGTTCCTCGTCGAAGCTACCTGAAGAGGGGTCTCTGTTTGAAGAGTATGGAGATGGGAACATTTCCGTATCTGGATAATCCACTGGTTTGATAGCTTCTTGGTACTCCTTCTCCATTCTTTCTTGCTCACGTTGCAAGTTAATATGCCTTATTATCAGTAGAGCAGCGATAGCAGCGGCACAGCCACCTACGACACCACCTACGACACCACCTACAATGGCACCCACATTGGCTTTCTTATGGTGCTTACCTCCATTGTTCTTGCCATTTGTGTCATCAGTACTGTCAGAATCAGTAGAGTTACTAGCAGCATCAGTAGCAACTGCACTCTGTACAATGGTACTAGTTCTGTAAATCACAGACCCACTGATGGTCTTCAGCGAGGTTGAATAAACCACCGAGGTAACACCTTCCACCACTGATGTAGATGCAATAGTAGTAGCCTGTGTGGTGGTACCTGTAATTGTAGAAGATGGTGCTATGGACAGGCCTTCTCCCAATGCAACAAGACTTGGTGAGGAAGAAGACGACAATGATGAAGATGATGATGTAGGTGTCGTTGTGGGTGTTATAGTTGCCGGATTTGTTGTAGTGGTGGAACTACTACTTGAACTAGACGTCGTTGCACCGACAACAGCATTACCAGTAGTACCTGTTGTAGTACCTGTTGTTGTCGTAGAACTACTTGTCGTGGCAGCAGCACCCCTATTAGTCGTTGTAGTTCCTGTTGTACCAGTGGTAGTCCCTGTCGTACTGCCACCATTATTGTTATTGTTGTTGTTGTTGTTGTTGTTATTTGCGGCTTTACCGTTACCTATCTGATAAATAGAATAAGCCCCCTCACCACCGCACATCTCCTGAGAATACCCAAAACAATAGGTATTACAAGTAGATGCAGTCTGTAAGTTAGAAGGATTTGTGTTCCCACAGAAACACTGGTTATGATTAAACAACGCAAAGTACGCGGCACCCTTCGCTTGACACTTATCGAAACAATATGAACTTGTCTGGTATGCATATGTATTGTCCGAAGAGAAGTCACCGGGAAGTGACGAGTAGCAATTCAGTAACGAGTACTGTGCCAGCACCATATTCAAAGATGCAAGTATCACCAGTAAATACATCATAAACGCATATAATTAATTTTTTGTTTTTTTCTTTAATCGTTATCTCTCGTTAGATTGTTTCTGGTTGTTGTTGTTTTCTTTTAAATCGCTCTCTCTCTCTCTCTCTTTGTATCTCTATCCTTAACAATATATATCCTTTATTCTTTTTTTTTTTTTTGGTTCTCAATCTTCTTTCTTTATCCGATATTAAGTTTTTATAATATCCTTTCTAGTAATATTACTTTCTTACTTTTATTTCCTAGTTTTTCTTTATTATCAAAAAAAAAAAAAAAAAAAACTAAAAAAAATATTTTTATTTTTATTTTCTTATTTTCTTACTTTTCTCTGGTTCTTTGTTAAATTTTTTTTTTTTTTTTTTTGAAGAACGGAAAATTCAAAGCAAAAAACTAAATCAAAAAAAATTTTCCCGTGTTTTCCACAGAAACACACTGAGAGGGGAGAAGTTCACAGACAGCGAAAGACAGAGACAGAGACAGAGATAGAGACAGAGACAGAGACAGAGACAGAGACAGAGACAGAGACAGAGACAGAGATAGAGATAGAGACAGAGATAGAGACAGGCAGCAGAACATTCCTTTTCAAAAAAAAAAACATCTACGTCTATCTCTCTGCTACAACCTGATCACTACGACTCCATCTCTGCAGTATTATATCCATGCCTATCTTCTACGTCTTCATCTTCATCTACTGTCTATCTGCCTCTTTCTCTTGCTGACTTTGATACTGGTCTGTGTAAATTTGAATTGAACGTGGGGGGGGGAGGTTTTGGTTGAAGATATAGGATATACGTAGATTACACCGCACAAACAAGACTAACAGAATGATACAACAAGGGATTTCTACCTTGTTTTGCACTCTCCTCCATCCTCCTCCTCCCTCCCCGCCTTTGAACAGCGGTTTTTTTTTTCTTTTGTTTATTTATAGAAACAAATACATACGCGACTTTTTTTGTCTCTCTCTCTCTCTCTCTCTCTCTCTCTCTCTCTGCGGCTTTGCTCTTTCAGTTTCTTTTTTTGGGCAAATAGAGAGAGAGAGAGAGGGCAGGAGAGATAAGAAGCATTGGGGGAGGAGGAAAGGGTTATGTAAGATAGTGTGCTACGGTATCACGTGTGCTGCGTGTGTTTGTTAGTGTTTAGTGCTGGTGGGGGATGGGGGATGGGGGATGATGAGAAGGTGGTGTGGTGGCAGAAAGTGGCAGGAAAAAAAAAGGGGAGAGAAACTGCTGTAGTAAATGTGAAGAGAGAAGGCTGTAGTAGAAGGGGAAGGAGGGGAGGTAAGAGGGAGGCAGGAAGAGATTTCACGAAAAAAAAAAACAAAAAAAAGTTATTTCTTGAAAGAACGAAAAAAGTGGAATCAGGAGAGGATCAAAAGAGAACAAAGGAGAGAAAGGGGTCTAGACCATACATAATAGAACAAAGAAGAAAAAGAAAAATATATCTATATATATATATCGGGGGGATTGGATGTAGGAGAAATAAAAAAAGTGTATTTCGTGTCATTTTTTTATTGGTGCTTCATGTTGTTGTTGTTGTTTTTTCGCGAATTGTTTGTGATAGAGCGAATGTTGTACACATGCGTCGAGGGAAGCAAAAAAAAATCAAATTGAAACACCTGCCTTTCGTGGCTGAGGAGAATAATCTAGAACCCTTTAACAAGAAGGAGCCGAGTTTTAGAAGTAAAACCGAAAAGAAAATAATTTGAAAAATACGAAAAATCTTGAAATTAAAATACTTGTGATTCTTGATACGTTGTACGTCTTTAAAAAACGTGGGAATTACCCTGAGTATTCTTGCACACGAACTTAATCATGTGTTTTTTTTTGGGTTGCATCATCGTATTTATATATATAACTGATACTTGAATTTTCTCCCTCTCCACCACCTACGTACATGATCCGTATTACGTTGTTCTTACATTTACTCAACATTACAAATTGATATATATATATATCCACAATATTGTATGTCACCCATGTTTGTTTGTTTGTTTATTGTATTCATACAATAAACAATCGTTTATGTTAGGGAGAGGTGTCGGAATGACTCTCAACCATGAATTACCAGGTCCGTTTGAGTCTTTAATCTTTGTTTCGAATATATTATGCGTTTGTGCGTTGTTGTTTTTTTTGGTTGGATTTTCGCGAATATACAGATGCAAGTTTGATATTTACCTACTGCTATTTTTTTTTCTACCTTATTATATCCCTTTATTATTTATTTTATTTTTTTTTTTTTTTTTTTGGGGGGGGGGGTTTTTTTTTGGTTTCATTCTGTTCTTTAAACGTAACGCTGACTATTTTCTGAAAAATTAATTGGCTTCTTAAAACGCAAAAAAAAAAAAATAAAGATAGAGAGAGAGAATTGATTAAAAGACATGCCATCTCAAAACTAAATAGAAATAAATAGAAACAGCAGCGAACTAAACGAAATTACATTTCCTGTATCCGCGGTTCCGCATACCATAGAACTAAAATTGTTGAAACAACCATCATCTTTCGCCTCTCTTAATTGTAATTATTCGTGTGTGTGTCCCGTACGTTGCAGGCTCTTGCACTTGCGCTCACACGCACACAGACACTCATTTCTATTTGCCCTTCCCCTCGTTTCTCCTGCCCCCTTCTTCTCTACAAGCGAGTTCTCTTTTTTTCCCAGGAACGATTACTAAGAGAGATCTCTGCTTTTTCTTCTTCGATGTTTACCTGAACGACGAGATCTTTCTCTCTCCCTCTCTCTCTCTCTCTCTCTCTCTGCCACAGATACATCCGCACTGCAGGCTTTTATAATTGGCATCCATTGTTCTCCAGCTGTACTGCGGTCATTTCTGAGTCCTCGTTGACACTTCTTTTACAAACTTTTTATTTTTTCCCACATCTCGCACCTTGAAAGAATCAAAATTAAACTCTAAAAAAGCAAAGTGATAAAGTGTGCTGGGTAGCTCAGATAGTGACGTAGAAAAGAAAGGTATTGAACGAGATTCTCCCCAAAAAAGAACTGGAAGATGTTGAAAAAAGTAAAGAAAAGAAAGACAATGGGATTATACGATGACCTCATCTCGGAAGTGGTTCTTTCTCCTAGCTATCTTCTCTAAATTTCTTTTTTATTTTTTTTTTAACAAGAATATCAGTTTTAACACTTTAACGATGAAGATCGAAATTTTAGTGTTATTTCTTATTTCTTGAAAATTGATATTCGTTTGAGTTTTAAGTTTCCGTTCTTAGCCGTTTAGAGCAGGCAAAATAAAAATTATTATTATTATTCCTTTCTTTCTTTTGGAATTTCTAAATCGAGTATACCTACTTTCTTTATGGTAATTTTTATGTGGGATCTATATTGCAATTTTAAGCAAAACAAAAACAAAAGGAAACTTGACACTAAGAAATGTAGGTGAAGGTAAGAAAGAAAAATATTTAGAAACTGATGAGAATTCAGTCACTACTGGGTGCGCGTACTGATTTTATGTTGAATTAATAATAGTAAAGCAAGAAAAAATTTTCCATTTAGATCAAATCGAAATAGAAACCTAGGGTCAGTTGGGAAAAAAAAACTTATATATATAATTGATTCTCAAATCAATTTTGTTTTTCCCTAATTAACTTTCTTACTCCTTCCCTACTCCTACTTGCTTTTTTTTTTTGAACACTTAATCAAGCAAACAAAAACTTTTTTACACTCGCTATATATATAAAATGAAGGTTACTTCTATTGCTGCTCTAGCTGTTTCTGCTGCTGTTGCCCAAGCTCAATTGGACGCTACTCCAAAGCAACTTGCTGAATTGAACGCTGTTCTACAAGATTTCAAGTCTAACTACAACGACTACATTAGTTTGGCCACTACCCCAGGTACTGGTTTCACTCTAGATGACATGCCAAAGGGTGTTATCGACATCGGTATGGTTGTCGCTACCGCTACTGACAGCTCTTACACCAGCATGTACACTGGTGTCGACTTCGCCGGTGTTGACAAGTTGGTCACCATGGTCCCATGGTACTCTTCCAGATTGTTGCCATTGATCGAAGCTGCCTACACTCCACCAGCTTCTTCTTCTGCTGCTCCATCTTCTGCTGCCCCAGCTCCAGTTGCTGGCTCTTCCTCTTCCCCAGCTCCAGTTGCTTCTTCTTCTGCTGCCCCAGCTGCCTCTTCTTCCGCTGCTCCAGCTGCTTCTTCTGCTGCTCCAGCTGCCTCTTCTGCTGCTCCAGCTGCTTCTTCCAAGGCTGCTGAATCCTCCGCTCCAGCTCCAGCTGCTGAATCTTCTGCTGCTCCAGCCCCATCTTCTTACGCTCCAGCCCCATTGGCTAACTCCACCACCACCTCTATGCCAGCTAACGGTACCACCACTCAAACTACTACTCATTTGAGCACTGCTACCGAAACTGTCTGTGATGAAGAATGTCACAAGTCCAAGGCTGCTGCTCAATCTACTGCTACTGCTTACTCTAACGTCACTGACACCGCTACCACCACTTACTGCCCAGAATCCTCTGCTTTTAAGAACGGTACCGTTACTCAAACTAACTTGCACACTACTACTTCTACTGTCTGTGACACCTGTACTGAAAAGCAAGTCACTGAAACTCAAACTAACTTGCACACTACTACTTCCACTGTCTGTGAGACCTGTACTGAAAAGCACACCACTGAAACTCAAAAGCCAGCTACCACTGAAAACAAGCCAGCTACCGAGACCAAGGCTGCTCCATCTTCTGCTGCTCCAGCTGAATCTAAGCCAGCTTCTGAAAACAAGACCACTTTGACTACCTCTACTGTCAAGGTCTCCATCACCTCTGCTAAGCCATCTGTTGAGCTAGCTCCATCTTCTACTCCAGCTTCCACTCCAGCTGTCCAACACCAAACTGCTAACGGTGCCGCTAAGGCCGCTGCTGGTATGGGTGCCGGTGTCTTGGCTGCTGTCGCTTTGTTGTTGTAAGTTTAAGGATTTACTAAGATAATTATACATTTATTTTAACTTATTCCTTTTTTTTTTACTCATACAACATTTTTGTAACATTTACTTGTTTCCTACGCATAAAGCAAAACACTTTATTTTTTTATTAAAATGAAGTTACCTTTGTAATTATGAGATGATGAACCAGATCTGAAGTATCTGATTCTAAGTCCAAAAATAGAATAAAAAAATTTGTACTACAAGCATGTTTTCTGTAGTGTTCGTTTTTAATGAAGATATTTCTTTAATGAATTTTTAAAATATTTCATTTTCTTTATACCCACTCTATTTATAGAACATAAATTTAAAATACATACGCAAAGCATATATTATACCATTTTGTCAAATGAAGCTTACAGAGCATATATGTAAACTCCTCTCAGAGTAAATCAAAAAAAAAATAATATAAGGAAATAATTGAGATTAGCTTTTCTTTTTTAACGAATTTGCGGGAATGTAAACCCCGATGCATGTATTTTATATACAAAGAATGTACTAATTATGATGTCCCCCCCCCCCCCCCCTTAATTAAACCAAAAAAGGTAAAGAGAAGAAGAAAAAAGAAAGAAAGGAAAATAAGAAATGTCCTTAACCTGGGCATTATTAAACATGAGTGATTAAAATTAATTAAATTGTGTGAATTATCGTAATGAGGGTACAACCCTTTATTGAACTTACCTTATTCATTTTTAAATTTTTTTTGTTAGTTTAACACGTCATTTGGTATTAGTTTACGGCTACTAAATTTGGAAAGTTTTGACAGCTCAGCCTTAAATATATAACAACTGCCAAAGAGAAAAACACTTTTTTAAGGGTACATACACGTTACACTTGTCAACTTCAACATAGTTCAACAAAATATAAGTTAATCACAATATAACTTTTTTTTTTATATAAGAGAGATGTATCTTTGGAAAAAAATAATCATCATATTATTATTATAACCCATATTACTTTTTGGACATAAAAATTATTTAAAAAAAATTCGATTTACCTATAGAAAAATAAAAATATTTGGACATTAGAAAAAAAGGTATTGAAATAGAGTTTGTTACAGTAACAAATCTTTCTTACATTTCGAGACTTCAATTATGAAAAAATCTGTTGAAGAACTAAAAAAAATGTTATGATTGAGAATATATTGCTATATATATGCTACAATCAGTTGCATTTTAGATTTTTAATAGAGATGACTCGATAATGGGGGGAAAAAAGAGATGCTATTTTAAATCAGTTGCTGATTCCACTAAAAGAACTTACAACAACATAGCAGCGGCAGCCAAGACACCGGCACCCATACCAGCAGCGGCCTTAGCGGCACCGTTGGCAGATTGAGCTTGGATTTGACCATCGTTGATTTGAGAGATAGCCTTGGAGGAAGCTGGAGCAGAGGAAGCTGGCTTAGCAGAAGAAGAAGCTGGAGCAGAGGTGGATGGCTTAGCAGAAGAAGATTCAGCAGCCTTTGAAGAAGATGGAGCAGCAGAAGAAGATTCAGCAGCCTCGGAAGAAGAAGATGGGGCAGCAGAGGAAGAAGATTCAGCAGCCTTGGAGGAGGTGGTTGGAGCAGCAGAAGAGGAAGCTGGAGCAGAGGCAGAACCTAGAGCAGCGTTGATAGCTGGCAACAATCTGGAGGAGTACCATGGCAACTTTGGCAACAACTTCTCGATACCAGCGAAGTCAACTTGTGGGATCAAGGTGGTGTAAGAGCTGTCAGTAGCGGTTTGAACGGCTAGACCCAAGTTCAAGACACCAGCTGGGACATCAGCAGCGCTGATACCAGAGTTTGGGTTGGTCAACAAACCAGTGTAGTCAGACAAGTGAGACTTGAAGTCACCCAAGATGGCGTTCAATTCAGCCATTTGTTGAGCATCTTGAGCAACAGTCAAAGCAGCCAAAGCGGAGATTAGGATAGCAGTCTTAGTGTAAGCCATTGTTAAAGAAAATTATAATTGTATTAGATGTGGAAAGCGAGTGATTGTAAGATAGTTGGAAAATCAGACAATTGGTTTGGTCTTTTTATTTAATACTAAGAAAAAGAGATTGTAAATAAGAGATGGGATAAAGAATCTAAGATAATCTTATGAAAAGACTGCCCTTATATATATTTTTTTTTTTCGAAACTTTTACTTTTCTTTCTATTCTTACTTGTTATTCAATAATCAACTTCAATTACATTTTCACCTGTCATCAATTGGTAAAAAGAGAAAAGAGTGTGTGTGTGTGTGCGTGTAAGAGTGCACTCCCAGTTCGAGAGAAGTAAACAAAAGAATTGGAGAGAGAGGGAGGGAGAGAGATGGATGCTTTCCTCTCTGGGTGTGTGTTGCTGCTATTTTTTTTTTTCTGGCTGCTCCCTATAATGACATTATTATTACAGTTACTTATTGTTGTTGATGATTACTATGTGTGTGTGTGTATTTACTTGCTCTTGTTTACGTTCGTAGTGTTCACACACAGTAGTCCTTAGTCCGTATTAGCGCTTTCCTAAAATAAAATAAAAAAGGGAGATGCGACCTGCATCATTTTTTTTTTTGTATGGTATGTTTATTGTTGTATTTTTGGACTGTGGCTGTAGAACACCAGTGGGAGTACTTTTCTTTCTTTTTTCACTCACTTTTTTTTTTGGGTGCTTTACTACTAAGTTACAATACAAAAAAAAATTGTAGTGTGACATAAAGAGTTGTTTTTTTTTATTTAGCGTTGGTTTAACCGCGGACAAAAGATGACATTTTTTTTTTCCATTTTTCCTAATTCTGGATTTCCCTTTTTTACTCCAACCTCAACAAAATTGGAGTGCAATGCATATCCGTTATTTTTTTTTCGTTCTCCCTTGCTTTCTACACTTTGGAGACCCATTCGATGTTTCGGAATTAATCCATCGCCCACTCGGGTTTCAGTTCGAGTCTCTCTCTTTTTTACTCCCTCTTCCCTTCCGAAGTCTCTGCATATTTCCGTTCTTCAATGTTCTTTGTATTTTTGGGCTTATCAAGCCAAAAAAAATAAATTGTATTGAAAGAGAGAATAACATAACAAAGTTATTTTACCCCTCTCTCTCTCCCTTTGATTCAGAGAGAAAGACTCATTTTTTTTTTTTGCACTCATCCCTTCTTTGCCCAATTTTTGCTCTCTACAGCGGAATCTTCGAGTCTAAGGAAATGAAAACCATATACACTGTTTTGATAGTTTCCTAATCCGGATAAAAGTGGTCAAATAGAGCAAGCCCAAATATAAATAAAGACACAAAAAAAACCAAAAAAAAAAAAGAAAGAGAATCTAGATCTCCTCCCTCATCGGGATTATCTTTAGAAATCACCGTAGCTGGTACCTTTTTTCTGTTATTTCTATCTTTATGTTACTTGTTACGTTTTTAGTTTTTCGATGCATCTCCGTGAAGAAACGGCCGCACGGATGAATCATTCAGAATTAGGAAAAAAAAGAAAAACAAAAGAAAAAGCAAACCAAAAAATTTCTGGTTTTGGCTTATTTTTTATTTTTTTTTTTTGGGTCGAACGATCCTCGGGTGAAAGGGGGAGGGGTATTTAGAAAGAAAAACAAATTTTTTTTCAAAAATATACAACCAAAAGGAGAATGTTGTTGTTTTTGTTATTTTATTTTTTTCGGTTTGATAATATTTGAGGTGCAGAGAAGTAGGTGTGCAACCAAATATTTTTCAGGCAAGCCAGAAAAAAAAAAAGTAAGATAGAAAACGGAAAATACAGACGATAGAGATAAATGGTTACAAGGAAAACGGCGGTTTGTAGAGACAACCAAAAAAAAAAAATAAAAAAATACAGATTTCTAGATGGAGCTAAGGGAAGCAGTGGGGGGGGGGGAAGCGAATAGAAGGGATTTCAAGCAGCAGCAAACACAAAAAAAAATTGTGTCAATCGGGGATGAGGAGGAAGGGGGGAGAGGGGAGGGCTGGAGATTTATCAAGATATTAAAGAAAAGATAATGTAAGATACTAATAATGGGGTATTTTTATTTATTTTTTTACTTTATTCAGGATTACACAAACGCGACCTCAAATACTAATTGGGATTTTGTATAACGAACCAATTGGGATAGAGAGTGTGTGTGAGACAGCTCGATGAGGGAATAGAGGGGCGAAATGATAAACATATCTCTCTTTCTTTCTAAATCTTAAGATTTGGAGATTAAGGAAATAAAGCAACCAAGGTTCTTGACATAAAGAGCTATCAGTTTGAAGAACGGGAAAAAATTAAAAAAATTAAAAGAAATAGTGAAAGCAGGACGTGAATGTCTATGCACGGCTAGCTTTCTTCCTTCCTTTCTCCCTTTTTGAAATCAAAACGAGGACATTTTTTTGTTGAGTTTTTTTTCTTGCTGTATAAATCTTTAAGATGAGAAAACAGTGAGAGAGAGAGAGGTTGTTGTTTGATTTTCTTTAACTGTCGTGTGTGTAAATGGAGAATGTAAAATTAGTAAACCCAGCGATAAATAAAAAAAAAAAAACTCCACGGGATTTCCTTTCAGATTGGAAAGGAGGAGGACGGAATAACAATAATTCTTAGTAAGTAAATCTCTGTAGATCATATCAACATCTTAACACCACATAGTAGAACTGCTTTGTAATCCAGCAACAATCTGTGCGAGAACTCAAATCTGCAAAAAGTGAAAAATAAAAAATTTTTTTGTTTATTTCATATTTTGTATCTCGATGAGTATCCATCTTACTCCACAATCGGTACATAGCCCGAAACATGGAATATTCTATAAACAGTGAAAATTTTAGTGATATGGTATTACCCGGATTTCTATTATGCTGAGTAAAAAATAACAACCATTTACGTTAACAGATGCGATGAGCTAGTATCTTTTTTTTTTTTTGTTTTTTTGGTCAATACCCTTATCATGTTATTAAGAAAGGGGTTCACGAGAAGTTAGAAAAGTTTATTCTTGCAAGATATTTTGTCAATCTAGATGCTATCGTACAATAATTACTTTTTATCACATGATTTTTATGATAGATTCGTTAACCTTATCGTCCTTTAATTTGAAAACGGGAACACCACACTTTCAATATTTTATTTACTAGAGTAAGATTGCTCTATCAATTCTTTTTGTTATCATTGTTAATTGTAAATCAAGATTGATGGCAAGTGGTACTACCCAGCACCAAATAACTATCTTGAAGAGAAAGGAAACCTGTCTATTTATTTTTTTGGTATTATCGTCATCAATATCATCCACATCCCTTCTAAGTTCAGATGTGAGTATCCCTTATCCCTTATCAAATTATTATATTTCTAATCCGAGATTGGAAAACCCTTGAAAAAAAAAAAAATTAAAGGGATAATGATTATTAAGGAATATATCTCATTTACGTAATGCTGGCAGTTTCACTCCCTATATTTCCAAATTTGGTATATTAATTAATATTATTACCAAACAACCAAAGGGACAGAAATACACGAGCGTTGTATTTTTTTAAGGACTTGCGGTATTAACAAAATATTTTACCTGCATCAAATGTTTATAGGGGAGGGATGAAGGGAGTGTACGATACATTGGTAGCTAAGGAAATTGGTGAGTTATAGCCAGCTTTTAAAACAATAATAGTAAATAAATGAAAAAGGATAGTCATATAAATTTATTACTGACTATCAAATAAGAAATAAAAAAGGAAGTGATTTTCTTTCTTGATCATTGCTAAGGTGTCAAAAACCACAGTATTGATTCAATTTCTACGTACTCACTGAAAGAAAGTACTCAATAAGGTCTGACAATTTTCTATTTTACTAGTTAAAAAAAAAAACGTTGTTACAGTAGTATTCTCTATAATGTAAGGGTGGGTATATGCTAGAGATGGGATGTACTATCTTGAGCAGAAAAAAAAATTCTATACAGAAATGAACATCCTTACAATTTCTTTTAACAATTTTGGATTGTAGAGTGCGTTCATTATTATGTTGTAGGAGCCTTTTAATTGTAAGGCATTGTATTCGCTTTAGTCCTTAAACGATCAGTTGAAATCCGTGGAAGTATTTATTCTTCATAACATGAAGAAAAAAAAAAAAGAAAATCTGTCGTACCTGGTCTCACCCTCTCGTTTATAAATAAGAGAGAAATTTAACCTTGCCTTTTCCTCCGATCTTGCTGAGACAACAATGGGAGAGTCCGTGTTTGTACGGAACATCCTCTGTAACTACATCATCATATGGTTGCATATCAGATCTCTCTCCCTAAAACATAGAGAAAGAAATACAAGTAACAACAACATCCAACATCAGCAGTATCTGCAGCAATTCTCTGTATCAGTTACATCTTTTTTTTCCTAAAAATAAAAAAAAAAAGAAAGAAAAAAAAAAGAGAGAGAAAAAATGTAATTGCTGACTAAAAAAAGAGAGAGAGGTAGAGAAAAAGGGAAGGGCAAGGAAAAAATTTCTATACGTGAGTAAGAGAAATCAGAAAACTGGATTGCCCTAAGAAAATGGTAGAGGGCAAAAGGGGAGGAACGGGGGCTGTGTCAAAACTGCGTTGGATGGGAACGAGATGAAAGGGTTCACCTTTAAGTTTTTTTATTTTTATTTTTATTTTTATTTCATTTACCTTTTAATTTACTGGGGAGGTGGGTTATGGAGTTATACGGAAAGAGAGAAATGCCCTTCTCCGTACAGTTATTCCAACGCGGTTACTTGAACGAACAATGGGTTTCTTCCTTCTGAAAGTTTACCAAGCTTTCTTTTTTATTTTTTTAATTTAAAGATTTCGTTTGGGTTCACAACTAAGATGATCACGTAGGGACGTATATCAAGTGTACCATCTCCCCACCCTTACTATTTCCCCAAAGAAATTCGATTTTGATATTTCCATCTCGTATTGGTGCAATTAATTCTTCCTTTTGGGAAACCCTTGTTGCATCTATTGATATCTCGTACTGCTCATCCTTTGAAACATCGTTTTTTTAATATTTTATTTTTTTTATTTCTTATAAAACAGGTTTTAAAGTGAAATAATGATGAATCTAATCGAAATGTTAAGATGCAAGACACGCTTTTTTTTTTTGGAAGGAAAAGAGGTAACACTTTTAATCGACAAAGGAACATACTTCTAAATCATACCAAGACCAGATAGGAAGAGTTTATTTGTTATTGTTTTATTTTATAACTACGAAAAAAATTTTTTTTTTGTTTGCTGGTTTGCAAAATAAATAACAATAGCCGTGAACTTATCTTTTGTTAACAAGAATATTACTATATATAATAGTAAACCTTTTTTTTTGATCTGCAATACAATTTCTTTACTTAAAGTTTGAGGTATTTATTGTTTTTACTTTACTCTTTTCTGATTTTACATTTGATCTTTTTATTTTTAAATCCTTCAAGTTCAAATATAATTGATCAGTAAGGTACATTTCATTTATTAAAAAAAAAAACTACAAATTTTTTTTTGTAATTCTTTGATATTATTCGGAACAAATCTTATAATAATTCAAAGAAATAATGTCCTTGTCCGATTATTTCACACCTGTGCCAAATGCATCGGTGACATTTGAGGGCACCACTGTCAGTTTAGACGGCCACGCTGTCGCTAATGATCAATATATCGAGGATTCAGATGGAAACTACACAAACACCCCAGTGTGTCACAGTCAAATTAGTGATTTAACCTTCCAGGCAACTGCAGGTGAAATGGTTTTGGTTTTGGGTAATCCAACCTCTGCTCTTTTCAAGGGTTTATTCCATGGTCACAAGCATTTGAATTACGGACCACATGGTTCTATCAGATTCAAGGATAATGAATTTAAGGCCTACTCTTCAAAGGCTCCACATCAAATTATTTACAACAATGAACAAGATGTCCATTTTCCATTTTTGACTGTTAAACAAACTATCGATTTTGCCCTTTCATGTAAATTTGATATCCCAGTTGAAGAACGTAACAAAATGCGTGATGAGCTGCTAAGAGAATTTGGTCTATCCCACGTTGGTGACACCATTGTCGGTAATGATTATTTCCGTGGTGTTTCTGGTGGTGAAAGAAAGCGTATTTCTATTATTGAAACTTTCATTGCTAACGGTTCCGTTTACTTGTGGGATAATTCCACAAAGGGTTTGGATTCTTCTACAGCTTTGGATTTCTTGGAAATTTTGAGAAGAATGGCCAGAGCCACTCGTTCTGTCAATTTCGTTAAGATTTCTCAAGCTTCTGATAAAATTGTCGAAAAATTCGACAAGATTCTGATGCTTTCTGATTCTTACCAAGTCTTTTACGGTACTGTTGACGAATGTTTAACTCACTTCCGTGAGAACTTGGGAATCGCTAAGGACCCAAACGACTGTATTATTGAGTATTTGACATCGATCCTAAATTTCCAATTTAGGACGAAACAACTAAGCAGTAACAGTTCTTCCGATAACATCGATATCAAGGTCAAGGAGCATTCTGAAAAAACTGTTTCCAATATCGGTGACTCCTTGTGTTCCGACGCTGATCTACATAACCAATGGAGAAAATCCTCATACTACAATGATATTAAGAGTCAAATATCTACTTTTAACGGCAACAACAGAAGTAGTAGTAACGACATCAATGCGGAAGATGTTACAAAGACTTTCAGTATCCCACTAAGGCATCAAATTAAATATTGTACAATTAGAGCATTTCAAAGAAGTTTGGGTGATAAGGCTTATATGATCTCTCAATTGGTCTCCGTTATTATCCAGTCTTTAGTTATCGGATCATTGTTTTACGATATTCCAATGACTACTATCGGTTCCTTCTCCAGAGGTTCTCTGACTTTTTTCTCCATTCTGTTCTTTACATTTTTGTCTCTTGCTGATATGCCAATTGCTTTTCAAAGACAGGCTGTTGTTAGGAAGCAAACTTTGCTTCACTTCTATTTCAACTCGGTTGAAACTTTGGCTACCACCCTCTTTGACTATTGTTTCAAGTTTTTGCTAGTTGTTGTTTTCACAATTATTCTATATTTCCTGGCACATTTGCAGTACAAAGCAGACAGATTCTTCATCTTTTTGCTATTTTTGTCTATCTACAACTTCTGTATGGTGTCTTTGTTTTCCTTGACCACCATGTTCACACCAACAATTTCTTTGGCAAACTTGCTAGCCGGTATTCTGCTTTTGGCCATTGCCATGTATGCTTCTTATGTTATTTACATGAAAGATATGCACCCATGGTTTGTTTGGATTGCTTATTTGAATCCAGCTATGTACGCTATGGAATCCATTTTGGCTAACGAAATGTTTGACTTGAAATTAGATTGTACTGAATCTGTTGTTCCTCGTGGTCCAACTTACCAGAATGTTCCTGTTACTAACAGAGCTTGTGCTTGGCAAGGTGCTACTCTGGGTAATGATTATGTCAGAGGTAAAGATTACCTAAAGAACGGTTTGAGTTACACATACAACCATGTTTGGAGAAACTTCGGTATTCTAATCGGGTTCTTGTGTTTCTTTATTGCTATGAATCTATTTGCCTCTGAATACATCAAGCCTCTCTTCTACAATGATGGTCCTGAATTCCTTCAAAACTTCATCAACAAATGGTTTAGCCGTACTTCCACCAAGTCTAGCACAGTTGTTGAGCGTGTTAACGTGAAAGATGAGATTGTTGTTAAGTCTGCTTCTCTATCTTCCAGTTCCTCTATGTCTTCTTCTGAAACTGCTAAATCCAATCCATTTGCTGACAAGACTGTTCAAGCTCAAAAGCACGTTATCTCCTGGAAGAACATCAACTACACTGTTAACGGTGACAAAAAGCTAATTAACAACGTTTCTGGTTACATTGGTTCTGGTTTGACTGCCTTAATGGGTGAATCTGGTGCTGGTAAGACTACTCTACTTAACGTTTTGTCCCAAAGAACTGAATCTGGTGTTGTTACTGGTGAAATTTTGATTGATGGTAAGCCTTTGACTAATGAAAATGCATTCAGAAGAAGTATTGGTTTTGTTCAACAGCAGGACATCCATCTAGACCTATTGACGGTGAAGGAATCTCTTGAGATTTCTTGTGAATTGAGAGGTGATGGTGACAAGGATTATGTTGACAGCATTGCTGAGCTATTGAAACTGCCTCTTGATATTCTTGTTCGTGAACTAAACCCAACTCAAAAGAAGTTATTATCTATTGGTGTTGAATTGGTTACTAAGCCTTCCCTATTGTTGTTTTTGGATGAACCTACCTCTGGTCTTGATGCCGAGGCTGCTTTGACAATTGTTCAATTCTTGAAGAAGTTGTCTATGCAAGGTCAAGCTATTTTCTGTACTATCCACCAACCTAGTAAGAGTGTTATTTCATACTTTGACAACATTTATTTGTTGAAGCGTGGTGGTGAATGTGTTTTCTTCGGTCCAATTAATGATGCTTGTGGATACTTCATGTCCCATGATAAGAGATTGACTTATGATCCAGAGATCGACAATCCAGCCGATTTTGTCATTGACGTTGTCGGCAGCAATGAGAGCCCTGACGATGATAGCGATGATAAAGCTGAGTTTGCTGTTCGTACCGAAAATCCATGGTCTACCCGTTGGGAAGAGTCTCAAGAAAGAATTGATGTTGATAATGAAGTTGTTAGATTAGAACAAGAAGCTGTTGCCTCTGGTGTTGATTTTACCACCTCATTATGGGAACAACCTACATACATGAAACAATTAATTATGATAACCAAGAGACAATACACCTGTACCCGTAGAGATAGATCCTACATTGCCGCCAAGTACTTGTTGAACGGTGGTGCTGGTTTGTTTATTGGTTTCTCTTTCTGGAAGATCAAGCATACTATTTCTGGTCTTCAAGATGCTATTTTCTTCTGTTTCATGGCTCTTTGTGTTTCCTCTCCTTTAATTAACCAAGTTCAAGATAAGGCTCTTCAATCTAAGGAAGTTTTCATTGCCAGAGAATCCAGATCAAACACTTACCACTGGACCTGTCTATTGTTGGCCCAATTCTTCATCGAGTTGCCATTGGCTATGTCTAGTTCCACATTATTCTTTGTCTGTGCTTTCTTCTGCTGTGGTTTCGACAATTCAGGTAAGGTTGCTGGTGTTTTCTACCTAAACTACATCTTGTTTTCCGCATACTATCTAACACTGGGTTTATGGCTGATCTACACTGCACCAAACTTGCAAACTGCTGCCGTCTTTGTCGCTTTTATCTACAGTTTCACTGCATCTTTCTGTGGTGTTATGCAACCATACGGTTTATTCCCTGGTTTCTGGAAGTTTATGTACAGAGTTTCTCCTTACACCTACTTTGTTGAAACATTTGTGAGTGTTTTGTTACATGACCGTAAGGTCATCTGTAACACTGGCGAAATGGTTCCAGGTCAACCAACAGGTGGTAAGACTTGTGGTCAATTCTTTGAAGCCTACATTAATGAATATGGTGGCTGGTTAAAGAACCCAAAGACTTTCACTGTCTGTGCTTACTGTACTTACGACACTGGTGATGATTTCTTGAAGCAACAGAACATGAGTCACAGCCATATCTGGAGAAACTACGGTATTGAATGGGCCTTTGTCTGTTTCAACTTCTTCGCTATGTTTGCTGGTTACTACTTGACTTATGTTAAGAAGGTTTGGCCATCTGTTTTCAAGTTTATTATGAAGTTGATTCCAACGAGCTTGTTCTCCAAGAAGTCATCAAATTAAAACGAAAAAAAACAAAAAAAAATTGTATTTTTAATGAAAAAAAAGAAAAAAAATTAATAATAATAATAAAAAAAAAGAAAACATATTCATTTGCTCATAAAAAAAAAATTTAAAAACTGAGAATGGCACCCCATTTCTCTTTTTTTATGGTTTCTTTTTTTTTTTGTGATTTTTCTCTCTATTTTAACAAGCAACAATCAAACACGGTAATACCACACTAATTTCTATTATTTTTATTTTTATTTTTATTTTATTTTATTTTGTTCTTTTCCATCTCTCCATCTCCATTTTATTTTGTACGATATCCCCATTTTTAATTTTTTATCTAAATCTATAGACTTGTTTTATCTACACATCCTTTATATAAAAAAAAAACAACCAAAACAAAATCACAACCTTAATTTTAATAATAATAATACAGTATCTTTTCAAACTCCTTCTCTTCCTCCCTCACTACCTAACTTATATATATATGGTAATAAATACTGTACTTAAACGCGGTTCCATTACACGAACACCAAACACCCCAAACGAAATGATTTTTTCCGTAGGAATTTCCGGGTAAAGTACTCTCGGATTGTCTCGGCTCAGCTTTCCGTGTCTGTGTTTTGTTATTTTTTTG
>JAJLXT010000144.1:0-24861 GCA_030571395.1 Nakaseomyces sp. UFMG-CM-Y6046
CTGGTGACGACCACGGTGGAAGGCTGTGGCTGGGAGTAGGACTCCTCGGCGCTGGCAGATGGGTTGTACGTGTAGGTCTTGTTGGCGGTCCTGGTCTTTCCGTCTGAGTCAGTGGTTGGGAAGAAGGAGATGATGTCGGTCTCGGTGTTGGAGCCGCTGGTGACGACCACGGTGGAAGGCTGTGGCTGGGAGTAGGACTTCTCGGCAGTGCTAGATGGGTGCAATGTGATAGTGGTAGTACCTGTATCAGTGTAACCGTCCAGATTTGTTGTTGGGTAATACGATATAATTTCGGTGTACACAGTGGACCCACTCGTAGTAGTAGTTGTGTATGGATCGGGTTGGGAGTAAGGTTCAGGTGGTCTATTTACCCAATGTTGAATAGCAGGGTTTATCCTGAATTCAGAAAGCACCAAATAGGCGTGGCTGCCGATATTTATTTTGAAGGATTTTTTATTAAATGTTATTTCTAAAATCCCGCTATTTCTATCATAGCGGTAATCATAATTAACAACGCCAAAAGCTAGGGTTAAGCTAGCATTTTTTCCGGTCTCGCTGTATGATGGCAATAGTGATCTAAAATCTTGAATTAAATTTCCCCCTATGCCATAAAGTGAGAAAGAGAATTTATCTGTGCCATAATCTGTTTGATTGATTATCATTCGTCCTGGGATAGAAAATATGATATTCATGCCTCTAAGACTACCGGTCCCGGTGATATTAGCAGAAAGAAACACTGTTACCGGAATGTTGTCTTGAGTAATAAGTCCATCATTAACAATGTTTTTACCAGTATATATATTCAAACCATTTGATACTGTAATTGTCCCATTATTATACACACCATCTGATGAATGAGAACCAAGCTGTAAAGAACCTGTTTTAAGGGGGTTAGGGGCAGCAAGAAATAAGGAACCAGTATTATATAAACCGACAGTTTGAATTGTATAGGTACCAGTAATAACAACACTACCAGTGTTTCTTAAACCACCAGTAAAATAAATGTTATTGTAATTGCTTGTATAATTCTCAGAATGAACAGATAAAATCATGCTTCCGTCAACCTCCACACTTTTCTGAAAATTAATGATCTGCTGGAAGTTATAGTAGTTTGTTGAGCTATAAGTGACCCCATAAGGAACCACAATCTTTTGGTAGTAATTGTTAGTCAAGTTTGTGGGAGCAAAAGAGACACTTGAATTAAAGACCTGTGCAAAAGCCAGGTGTGTCAATAACACAACTGAGAGAACCTTTTTCCACAAGATCATTTTTGGAAGTAATTCGTTCTTAATTCACAAACCTTTGAAGCTGCTGTTTTTATTCTAATTTTTTTTTGTTTTTGTTTTTTGTTCAAAAGAGTATTGTATATCCAGTCAAGATCGAATCTTCTTCTGTCTATGATTATGTTCTTTAGAGATGTAAAAGATTTGAATAAAGAAAAAAAAAAAATATTGACGTATAAAGATCCGGAAATTTTAGGGAAAGAGAAAATGAAAAAATGAAAATGAAAAAAGGGTCTGTCCAAGATATATATTACAACCTAAAATACTTTCAAAATCAAAAAAGAGAAAATCGTTGTAACTATAAAAGAAACACCGACACCGACGAAGAAAAGATTCGCACAGCAATGGACAAAAATCTGGAAAATTGTCCAGGACAAATCCATCTGTTGTGTGTCTCCCCTCCCCCAGTTGGTTGTTTTTGGGAATTTTTTGAAGCGGATGTCAATCGCTCTGTTTTTCTGCTGCTGTGTGTGTTGCTGTGTGTGTGTCGGTCTAGAATCTAATACATCCCCTTGTGCGAGTGGTATCTCCGGCATCTTCTCTGTGACACTCTCTTTATCTCCGGCGATTTACTTTTGTGCGCGTCGCACTGATATCTTGCCCCCCCCCCCTTTTTCGAAGAAATCACCGGAGGGGGGCGCAGGGGACTGGTTGCGTTACTTTCTCTTACTGCGTTGTTCTGCGCAGTTCTCTCGGTAATGAGTTGTTGATGCGTTGGTCTTTTTGATTTTTTTTTGTTTTTTGCAAATTTTCCTTTTCTCTTTACCCGCCCCCCCCACTTTCTGTACGTTATGTTGTTACACGAGAGAGAATAGCAGTGGAACAGGGACTGAATCATTGGGCGTATAGAAATGTGGGTGTGCGTGTGCGTGTGTTTCTGTGTGTACGCTAGCTGGGGGGATTTACGGCATTGCTTTCTTTCTTTCTTTCCAACCCAAACCCTGTCACGGTTGCGCTGAGAGGAGTATAAGGTGGGGGAGGGATAGAAATGAACGTCATTCTTGGTTGCCGTGTACTATTCTGTCTTTAACAATTCGAAGTCTTTTGATTTTGTTTGAGGGACCGAGACTAATACTCGAGCTAGAATGCCCCCACCATAAAATGGCAAGCTATTCTGCTTGATGGGTCTTGCTCAACTTCTTGTCGCTCTTTCAATTTTGAATTAAATTTTGCTATACTTTCTTTTGAAGATTTCTCATATTCATCAATGTAATCTCGTAATCTGGGCGACAATTAAACATGTCCACTATGTACAAATAGTATGTAGTAATATTTTACAGACCCCGTATTATTACGGCAAATGTAAAATATAATTAAGGTAAAGTCTGTATTAGATTAGCGGTTGTGTTAAATAGTAACTCATCTACCTTCCGTTTTTTATATAGTCATTTGCGTTTTGTTTATTTTGTAAATGACAATTTTTTTAGTGTTCATAGATTTCGGTTGGTACAAAAAACGTATGTTTTGGACTCAAAAAATACACCTAAAAAATGGTTGCTATGAAAGCAGGAAGAAATATCACTTTTTTTCATAGGAGTATTGCTACAATACACTGTTGTATACTATTTTTAGATAATAAAGAATCTTCACTGGCGTAGATATCACTCAGTTCATTACTTTAATCCCAAGGACAAGATTTACGGAAACAGGATAGCAGGTTCACAAAGAAAAGCTTCACAAACAACTACACTACTCTACCTCCATCAGCTTATGTTACAAATAGTATTCCCTATACAATTCTTCTTTCATATGTTCCAATATTCTCCTACTTTACCAACACTTCTGGACTATGACAGATCCTTGAAAGAACACATAATGGTCACTCATTTCTTGATCAAACATAGTCTTGAACGTATTCACCTTGAGCACAATCCTGTTGATATTAACTCTACTCCTACTCATTCAAAACAGATATGTTACTTTAGTACTCACATTCCGTATATCTCGTAGTCTACCTGCTCTTCTTTCCTCAAAGACTTAATGGCTGCTATTTAACTGTCTCCAAATGATCCACTCACTACTATATTCAGTTGCTTAATACCATTCATGCCCAATTTTGTTGTTGGAAGTGCTATTGTAGCAGTACTCTCTGTTTGTATCCACTCATCGATGGATGAATTGAATGCAATCCCGTTATCTCGTTCTGTTTATGAATGCCCACCTCCCTTGGCCACCCTCGCGCTCGCTCCGTCGCAGGAAAATCAAAAAAACTTTTTTTCTTGGGGGTTCGAGGTCAGGTGATTTAGAGTAGAGTTGTACGAGGTACTATATCTCGTATATGAACCAGAGATAACAGCACTACCTGTATTTTTTTTAAAGCCAACCACTAATGAAAATGTTATTGTAATTGCTTGTATAATTTTTTTAGAATGAACAGATAAAACTATACTGCTGTCAACCTCAACAGCGTCCCCACCAAAAAAAAAATATTTAAAGACTGAAATGAAATTCCCAGAGAGATTCACAAATGCAACATCCAAAGAAACAAATCTTGTCTTCACCTCTCCACGCACCACCACCTGTGTTTTGGACGGGCTTCGATCGACAGCATGTATCTCCGGCTGCGCTCTTTCTTTCTTTCTCTACGTTGTTCTCTGTGTCTCTCTCCCACGCTTTTTTCTGCTTTTTCTGCTTTGTCTAACACCTCCTCTGTCTCCTCCCCCCGTCCCCTTCTGAGTGAACTGTACTATTCCCACAGACACACACGCAGGTACAAATCAAAATTCAAATACAACAATTCATGTCTTCATTATTGGAACTGGAATTGAACAGGGTGTTAAGTTTATTTTACCTTTCTAGATTTACTAATTGTTGTTCCACTTCTGGACCCCCCCCCCCCCTTCCCTTTATTATTTATTGCTTGTATAGATATTTCCTTCTTTAGGAAGAAAACATTTCTTGGTCCAGGATTAACGGATATACCCAATTGACCAATGTACATAACGTTGTAGACAACAGAGATTATTGGTATTTGTGAATGCGTGTTCATCTTTAATCAAAAGAGAAAAAAATGGAATCAATTGTAAAATAACTACCTCTTTTGATCATGGCAACTAATCTCCTAAGTCTACATGCGATTTCGTCATCTACATTGGATAGGGAGGTGATAAATCTTTTGGTAACACGTTGACAAAATACTTAGGTTTTTTCTTTTCTTTTTATTTACTTAGTTTTTTTTTGTAGATGCCTCCTTCCAACTCTGTGTTTCGAGTATAAACCTGGCTTACAAGTATTTACGTAATAGACAATATGAAACATTTGGGGATTGGTTGCATAGATTTTAAAAAGAAGAAGGGCAAAAAACAACAACAAATAAAACTGGTTTATAGCGATTTCTTTTTTGATACAGGGATCTTGTATGTTTTTGACTAACGAATCATTCAAAAGTCAGTTTCTTTCTTTTTTTTCTTTTCTTGCTTTTTTTATTCAATATGCTCTATTCTAACTGATAAAATCCCAATGCACCAAAAAAAAAGCAACATAGATTCCAGTTTCTAGACTGTAATGAAGCAACATACTACGAGCTGAATCCAATATACAATTCCTTTTAAGTACGATAGGTGAACTCCTTTATGAGTGTACCCAAAGTGAGCCACAGGGACATAATTCTTGCAGTTATAGTGTTTAAATATTCCTATTTTATTGGTTGATTTCTTTTGGTAAAAAAGCAAACAACCATGCACATTAAAATAACTACACTCTCCAATTTTGTTTTCTTGCCTCATAGTTTCTTTCATCTAATTTTAAAAGAGAAAATCCAAAGCCTTTATAAAAAATTTTTAAACAAATTGTGTATGTACAATATCCAAGTTTGTGTAGAAACAAACATAGAAACATATGTGAAAATATAAAGTCAAATATATGTTCATGAAGCTCATTTTTTCGATCATGAAAGTGGCCTACAGTTCAACTTGAAGACCATCATGAAGGGGAAGTCACTACCCGTCCATTATACGTCGATTTACTTGTCAGAATAATCAAATAAAGAACAAGAAGTTGTCGGTGTCCCCATCCCCAGTATGTCCGCCTGTGATAAGAAAATCTTCCAGGGGTTCACAACTATCCTTCCACTCTGCCTTCTCTTGTGCAGGCATTTCTGACGCAGCGGTGATTGATCGACTGCAACCCTTGTATTTTTTCACACCTTTACACCCTCATCCACGGCAACTTCTGTGTAAAGTAAAAGTGCGCACAGATCAATCTGTTTGCTCTCCTACAATGAAAAACATTTTGTTTGCTGACTTCGCCGCCTCCCTCTCTTCCTGCGGGTTGCTCTAAGATACCCTAGTACTCCTTTACCCAGCTCTGCGCATTTACTCTCTGACCGTATTCTCGTATATATTCTCCTCCCTCTCAGAAAAACATGGAGAGATAAAAAAAAACAAGAGAAATGTTTGTTTTATTCCATACTTTTGTTGTTTTTTTTTTTTGTTTGGAAAAACGGGTCTGTATCTGGATTTTACATTTTCCGTTTTAGGCAAAGGGGTGGGATTGAAGATTTGCATTGGTAATGCAAGAAATTTCCTAAATAAGTAAAAATTCCTTGTACTGTCCATTCTTAGTGCTTATTCTACATTTTCTCATCCGTTTGGAAGAGGAATAGCAAAAAAAACTGCACTTGCTCTTCACTGTGCATTTGACGGAGCCGGTGTTCATTTATCTCCGGCTGGTATACGCTTGTCAGTTCACACTTGGATTGTCTGTGTTCTTTTTGTGATGTGACTAAGAAGGGATGTTTTTTTTATTCCTGCCCAGGGTTCTTTTTATGTTCCTCTAACTGGTCTTGACTAACAGCTTCTCAATAAATTGTGCAGCATAGCAATTTTTAATGGAAATAAAGGAGGGATTTACAAGGTTCAGGTAAGTTGAGTATCGAAGCAAATAAATCTTTACAGAACTACAACAATCAATTTCCTGGCTTTTTTTTGTTGGCTGCCTTCTTCTTTTATCATTACAACTAGAATTCAGTACAACACAAAAGTTTGGTCTCGAGAGGGTTCAAAGACAACGCCGTTAAAAGATGAGATTTACCTGGGTATTAGTCTTTGTCACTCTCTTACTGTATCGTTAGAACTAGCCAATAATTTCTTTTTTTTTTTTTTTCTTGACCATTTCTTGTTCATCTTGTTAAGTGCGTTTTGATAACACGTCAATGATTTTTCTTTTCTTGGGAAGTTGTACTTCCTTCGGTAAACTGTGTATCTTTTGCATAGTTCATATATACGAGAAAGGAAGTGAGAAAAGAAATAAATTATGGAATCACAACTATTAGACCCTTATTTGGAAATACACGAAAAAAGAAAACGAAAAAATGGAAATCAATTACTTTTTTTTAGAGGATTCATTCTGAATTTTGTTTCTCCATTAATTTCAGTATTTCCGGAAAAGCAAAACGGATTATCAATCTATAAATTTGGATGCTACAAATAAAAAAGAAACATGAAAAAAACTATCACAAAAAAGAAATTAGAATACTGATTTAAAATTCAAAACTGATAGTTACAGTCTGTAAAAGGACCTTGGGTCAGATTCAATTGAAACCACCGAGTTAGGCTTCTCTCTCTTTTTTTTTTTTGTATCCTCCATAGTTTCTCTTATCTGCACTTGTTTTGTTGTATTATTGCGTAATATCATTTGACGTAGTTTAACAACTGTGATTTTAAGTGGGCTCATTGGTTCTCAACTAGGTATTTCTATATGATTCTTTAAACCGCACATATGTTCACCAGTTATTGAATCACCCTTTGGTTATCAGAGGCCTCTATAATAGCTGCGTATGAGAACAAGGGCTAGTATATCTTAAATGATTCTATGTAAATGTAACTGATTCTAGTAATAGAATTTTGATGTATTTGAAATTGAATTAAACATTTACCCATAAGGAGGGGCTTTTAATTACTATTAATTTGAAACAAAAGTATTATTCTTGTTAGAGGAAGAAAGAAAGCATACAATTCATATTTTTTTGACTACTGTTATTGTGGTAAAGTGTTGCTTTTTGTCTCTAATATGTTACATTGATTTTTAGAAAGAAGGAAGTTCATTTTTAGAAGATTTCTTGCTTCCAGATGCTTATAACCGAATTAAAGTAAGTTGATATATTTTAATCCAGAATTGTAGTTTATCATGTAGAATAATTCATCATGGAATCAGACACATCACAATAGTAGAATATATTGCAAGATAGTTACTTGGAAGAATATCATTATGCTAACTAAGTAAGGAAACTGTTAGTAACAATAACATAAGGACAACTCTATTAGATGCGGTAGAAACTTCTAAATACTAAAACAATGCTAATTAAGATAAAGATTCGGAGAACGACGTAAAATGTTGCTCTAAATTTGTCTTCTTTATTCTCTTGAAATATTCTACATATTTTGACACTACCTAAATTTACTGCTACCTGCTAAATTTTGTTTATTTTTATCTTTGAGATTTTTTTTCTATTTCCAAACAAACGGACCAGACACTGGAAATGAAGAACAAGTCGTCAACTTCTGATATATACTAATTGTTCAAAATTAGTTCTATGAGCATTTGTTCTTAGTCAAAATCAATTGTATTATAAGGTTACCCTTTTTGTTGACCATAAACTAGCCACATTATCCTCTCTTATTCTTAATCTTGATGGTCCTTGGGGATTAAGAAATATTTTTCAACGGAGATTGGTAATTCAGCAACCTTGTTTTTGTTTTTTTACTTTTTATAGTATCTCTGATGTTTTGGATCATCTTGGTCTAGCTAGATAAGTCTTCTGAAGAAGTTTATCTCCTGTAAGTATAGACTGCTATTTTAATAGCAATAGTATTTTGTATGTACAGATTGGCAACTTTCAAATGTTCATTTCAACTTAATCATCTGTTTTTAAAGTTAAAATTTCCTGGTTGCGACTATGTTTCTGATCTTAAGCTCACAGGTCAGGGTATGGTTTCGATTTATTAACGTCGCTTTAATAACTTTGTAGTGTCTCTTCATCCTCAAAATCAAGCACTTACGTTCTAAATGTTCCAGTTAGAAATATAATCTTGAAAAACTACAGATAAGCTCTGTAATTTGTAATCCTTGTAGGATGGTAAATATTAATAATATATGATCTTTTTAAATCAAGGGCCCAAGTCAGGAAGAAATTAAGGAGGGTGGAATGGCCGCACTTCAATGGACTTTTTCCGTTTACCGATTTGCAAAATCAGCTGAGTTAGTATTAAAAAAATTTCTTGTAACCTTATACCACGTTTTCGGCAAGATGCATGAACAATACAAAGAGACAAAGATATACCTCATATCCCATATAACAGTACAAAATTTTAGCACCCAGTAAGGGATTATTTCCCTGATCGGTAATTCATATCCTGAAATCTTGTTCGGTGGTAATGTTAATTTCAGATACCTCATTCGGTATTTTTCATTGATCCAGGGTCCTTTTCGACAAAAGCAAACATACTATCCAACACAGTATATTGTTTGATTATTTTTCTCTTTTTCTTTGCTCTCATTCTATCTAGTCTGATGATTCCTCATAATTGTATCTGGGGGCTCTTACTGTTCCGTGTTGATATCAATTGCTGACTTATCCTTGCAGTTGTCATGGAAATCTCGAACTTGGTAAAATCGCCTATGGTAAAGCAACCACTAAAAGTGATTCTCTGGTGCTCAGAAAACTCCCTGCAAAGTGCAGAGCTTTTTTATCCTAAGCTCTCAACACAGAGAAAACCGCAAAAAATAGGGTTGAGATGTAAATCCGACAGGAAAAAAAGACAGAAAGCGCACAGAAACGCACGCACAGTATGCATCAATTTCTATTTTTCCCCTTAGAAATGTCCCAGACAGAGAGAATAACGTACAGACTGCATCTCTCTCGCTCTCTCTCTCTCTGACCCTATCCCCCACGCAACTTTCTAACACTACGGTAATTGATCGCCTACATAATAAACAACACCCGTAACCCCACCGCGATGATTTCTCCTCAGAAAAAGAAGGAGGGAGTGGGTCCAAAAATGGCGGGTGTGTTTTTTGTCGCAGTCGGGGGGGAGGGCTTGCCTGCGCGTAATATCTCTTTCTCTCTTTCTCCCAAAACCATCATTGCTACGTCTGATTCTGAGAAACGACACATCTACAACAGCCACAAAAAGACACGGATGAAAAGTGGGTGACTGTTCAGAAATACCTGCACGTCCTGCAAAACATATCTAAAAACTACGATGCGCTATCACTTGGTTGTTTTTTACCTGATTGGGTATCGTCTATCCTCTTTTGTATGTGGTGTATTGGTAACACAAAGAAAAGTTTCCCAAGGAGGAGAAAACTGTGTAGATATGGAAAGAAAGAAGGAAAGATCCCCTCTACCTGCTTTATTCTCTGTGCATTTGCGAAACGATTTCAGAACGGCGGTTCCTCGGAGAGAAATGAAACGGTTATTTTAAACGTACGTGCAAAATAAAAAATAAAAAAAAAAAAAAAAAAAAAAAAAAATGTTTAGCGGACTTTAGATGAGCAAGTTCTCTCCGGTGTTTTTTTCTCACGTCCGGAAGGGGGAGGGGTTAGATTGTACGGTACTGGGAACTCAGGAATCGACACACAGATTTATCCCTTCCCTCTCTACCTTCCCGCGCTCTTTCTTTGTAACATGGACCGCTGCTTTAACGTTGCTTTCTGTTGATGATGACGTAAAGACGCGTTATATCACAGGGTAGAAATAATCATGTAGATCAATAGTCAAAATAGCTTGAGTTCGCCGAGTGCGGTGCTAAGTAAAAATTGTACTTTTTTAACAAAGCATCCTTCTTCATGGGAACTTGGAAGAGAAAACTTTAACCGTTTTTTTTTTTTATAACACGTCGACATATAAACCACGTACCTTCTTACTCCAGTGCAATTGGAAGTACACTTACTTTAGTGCAATTGGATGTAAAAAATCTCTTGTGGAAAATGATTAACTTGAAGATGGATATTAAAGTTTTTTTTCGAATTTGAAACAGGAAAAATGCAACGATATTTTTGATAAGCTATGTTCAATTATGTCCTCTTTCTTTTTTTTTTTTTTTAAAGAATTTGTGTTTTTTTATTATGACTCGTTGATTTGATGTTTCAAAAACTTACTTGTTTTGCACTGCTACTACGATAAGAAAAATTCTTTTTCACAGGGTGCTTTTGCTAGCCATGCTGTTTTTTCCAGTTGTTCATAATATTGAACAGAAACAGTTTAAGAACGGTAAATGCGCTTTTTTTTTGTTAAGCGATACTATCCCGATATTTTTTAATTTCTGATGCTATCATAATATGAACTCACCGTTTCAAATAGTACGAGCGAAAATTCTTTTGAGTAATGGTGATAAGTAAATTGAGAATAATGGGCTTAAATGGACCGGCATGTGTATGATCAGCAACCAATTTTTGTTCTGCATAACAAATTGTTTCAACTGGTACTGGTCGCGCAAGTATATACAACTTGGTGGTTTTTTCTAAGATATATACAAACGAAGTTCTTTCAAAGTAAGAAATTTGGCGCCATGATTATCTTCTAACTCTTTTTGTTTCAAGGTCTCATAATAGTTAGGGAATAATAACAACCCGCTTTTCACATATACGTATTGGATTTGGTTTTTTGGTATCATCTCAACTCGATACTACCAGTGTGTTTTTTTTGTTTTTATTTTTATTTACAAAGACTGTGAGGTTAATAATAATTTTTAGATACACAACCTCGAATGTATGATAATTCAATTTTAGATGAACATATGGACCACGTTTTCTATTTCTGGTTTATTTTCATTAAAGAAAGACTACATTTTCACGATTCAAAATGATGCTGTCTCAATCACTCAAGTATTCTCCGTATCTGAAGATCTTTGAGCAGTAGTAGCAAGCAAAAGAAATGCCTGAATCTCAACCATCTTTACTTAAAAACTCAAAATTTGTCTTCATATATACATATCATCTTGATCTCGTACTGGAGATGCATTCTGTTGTGCTATAAAAATGGACACTATTTCATTGGGAGTGAGTAATTTGATTCGGGATGAATTTTTTAATCAATTACATTACAGTAAAAAAATGGCAATATCTAAAATGACTGGTATCTTTCCTAGAACCAATCTCCTTCAAAATTCGCCCATTGAAGTCCTTTTTTTTTATTGCAGATAACTCATATTAGCTTGGATTTGAACTATAAGCAATAGTGTTGCAACCCCGGTTAAATTTGATTTTCAGTTCGTTCTGGTCATTCATAATTTCTCCAGTCCACTTATTGAAATCCAATCTATAGCAAGGTCAATTTATGTTTTTTAGGCTCCTCATTTCCGTGATCCCAGTTTGATGACTTTATATAACTCATAATTCACGTTACCTACACAACTATAACGACCGTTCTTTATTCATGATAAAAGTAATTTTCTCGTAATCTCCTGAGCCATGTTCTGTGAACAACAATGATTTAAATCTCCTCTAAATCACTTATGTGAGTATTTTCTTGAATTCATGACAATTAGAACGATTCCATCAAGATCGACTGTTTATATGAAAAAATATTTTTCTGTTGGTATTTTTACGACTATATAGGAAGAATTTTACGACATTGATAAAAAGTCCTAAAGTTAATAAATATCGAAAGGATGGTAAGTCTTTTAGACGAAAGATGGAAATCTGGAGGAACTCTGGTTGTTTCAACCTATATCCATTCAAAACCCTGCATATTGATGATTAAGATTGCTTTAGACAAATTCCACAGTTAATCCAGTTGTTATTTAAATATGATATTGTTCGTGGTGCATCAATGTCAAGACAGTTTCCATAACCCAAACCTATGGATTAAGCAATATAATTATGGTAATTTCTATATCATTCGTGGTAGGGATAGAAAGTTATATATTAGGTTTTATTATAATTTTCTTTTTCTCTTCTTTTAACTTTCAATCATGTCCACTATTAACGAAAACGACACAAACGCTCACTCTGTTTTTATGGAACGAGAGATACATGGACCTGTTCTTTTTTGAACATTCCATTTGATATGCCTATGACGTCATTTGCCACACAACATTTGATAATCTCTAACCAAACTTGGAAAGTACTACAGAACACATACATCAGATGATTTATGGTATGATCATATATCATCAACTTGGTTATCTCGGAAAGTCTGTGTTTTTTTCTATTGAATAATTTTATACACTTATGTTAGAAGAATTCATCAAACTAAGCACATTACCATAGATATTTTGAGCTGATATACTTGACTAATAGAACAAAGCCTGAAAAATAGTGAATTGGTAAGTAGTTTATAGGACTCTCATGAGTTAAAGGAATAATATTCTCAAAATTTTGATATATTGACCACCTAAGTCTTGATCTCTAATAGAACTTGGTAGGGAATATGCTGGGGCGTCATGAGTTGATCTTCGTTCATTATTCCTTATTACGGATTAAGTGCATGGTGGCTCACAAAGATAGTTGTAACTAAGGGCGTGTGGTCTAGAGGTATGATTTCCGCTTAGGGTGCGGGAGGTCCCGGGTTCGATTCCCGGCTCGCCCCAATTTTGTTTTTACTCAAAACTTTTAATTTTTTACCGTGCAAAAAAATAAATGGTTGCTAAGAGATTCGAACTCTTGCATCTTACGATACCTGAGTGCTCCTACATTGTAATGTAGTAAGTGATTAAACTTGAATCAGGCGCCTTAGACCGCTCGGCCAAACAACCATATTAAATTGTTAAAAATTTTTTGGACCAGTAATAGTATCACTACCAGAAATAAACAAGTTCATTGTTTTTTTTTTTGGTGTTCTGATCTCGATATCAAAATTATGTTAAATTTCTGGTCGTTACATTATCGTTAAAATAAAATATACTCAATACTCAACACTTTATTACTATATTCAAATGAATCTTTTTTGGTTATTTGCCCTTATTAATGAACTGTCTCAAGAAATTAAATTGCATCATTTAACTGATATTTAGATTCTAATTTGTCTGGTATTGAAGGTTAATAGCGATCTTGGAGTATCAGATCTGGTTTAGTTATTTTCCAAAGAGATCTTGATATCAACAAATAGCTATCAGGTGTCAATTGTTGAGAAATGCATTTAAATATCTGAATGTTCTTACCAACTTTAATAGTCCCATCCTCTATCTTGATTTAAAAAACTATAATCTTTTTTTGACAAAAAAGCTAATCTGAAAAGAGACAATTCCATATATGTCTATCAGTCAGTATATTCCCAGATGTCTCTTCCAATTCTGAAGTATTTTCTTGATAGAATCCCATCTGATCTTCATTCTGTGAGGGTGTTTCCTTTCTCAAGGTCTCTAGTTTGCATTTATAATGGACAATATTCTCCTCGACAGTGTTAGTTAACATAAAATTCCAAACATATGTTTCATGGGTTTGACCTATTCTATTATTTCTGTTAATTGCCTGTAATTCTTCATTATGGTTTATTATTGGATCCAATATAAACGTGTGAGTTGCATTAAGCAAATTTAAACCTGTTCCAAGAGTCTTAGAATTTAATAGTAAACAAGTTACATCAGAGTTCTCCTTGAAAGAAGCAATCACATCACCGACTTTGTTGTTATTTTGCAAACAAGCTATATTTCTGATTTGGTGCATGTTTAAAACCTTCGATACAACTTTCATGAAATCAAAGTTTTGAGAATATATCAGAATCTGTGGAGGCTTTTTATCACTCATTTCGTTACTGTGCTTGAGAAATAGAATCAATTTAACGATAAAATCAATTTTCGATCCAAAATTATCCTGGATAATCATTTTTTCAACTTCTTTCATCAAATTGAAATTTTCGTATTTACTTGCTATAGTTTCTTCCAAATTTCCAACAGATGAGAATGCTTCCAATGTTTCATTCTTTATAGGCATCAGATCTTCTGCCTGATCACTCTCAGTTGAGTCCCTTTGAAACCGAAAGTTATAAATTTCCTTCGACGATGTCTCTACTTTGCATAAGGGACAGCACTTTCTGTTTTTCATCCAGGATCTAATGCAACCTTGACAAAATATATGGCCACAATTAATCATGGATCCGTCCATTATTTCCTGTAAACAAATTGCACAATCAATACCTTTTTTATTATTATTTATAATTTCCTCGAGTTTTTCCAAATTCTTCAAATACTTTAATCGAGATTCTAAAACTTTTATTTTCTTATGGTTCATGGCGTATTTGAAGTCATTTTTAATTGCCCTAGTGATGTTAGTGTAAGCAATATCGTCTAGTTGCAAGAGTGGGGTCACAGAATCCGATATCCTTTGTAAGTGTGCAAAATATTCTACTTTCGTATTGTAGATTAGGTTTAGTCTTTTTAGATATTCTCTCATTTTTTTGATTATTGGTAATTGATCCTCAAAAACTTTTTCAAAAGAAACAAGGTAACTTTCAAATGTACCATTGTTATCGTGCCCTTTTTTCGTATTGAAGGTATTTACAATTCTTATATTTTTGAGTTCATCGAATATCGGTTTGACAGGTTCAGAATAAATATTAATCATTCCTTCTAACAGCTCTCTATGAACTGGTGAAAAACTATCATAGGTTGCACTAATTTGTTTTGTAGGTTTTATTTCTTCCTCAGCTAAGATAACTTGTTCCCTATTATTAAGGATCCGCTCCATACAGTCAAATAATGCAAATATTCTGTCTTGGTCATCAATTGTTGAAGCATACTCAGAATTTTTTGCATCTTCATTAGAATCATCATAATTTCTAACAATTGGGTTGTAAATTAAATGGCTTAACATTTTGAAAAAATTATTATATTGGGCAGCCTGGTTATCTAGTTTTGAAAATATATCACTTAGCTTTGTAAAACAATTATTAGTTGAGATAGATGTCGAGAAATTATCTTTCTGTTGAAAATTTATTAATTTGAAATCTAGATCTTTCTTTTTGCTTAATTCATCCCGTATTTCTTCGATTGTATCGTCTACCTTTTTTAGTCTTTCTTCTAACAATATTTTTCTCGTTTGTTCAGCACATTGATAAAACTGCTCTTCTGAAGACATATGTACCTTTAGTTTTACTAGGTCCTTACTTCCTATAATTGTTTCCCATGGAATCGATTTGTCTTTCAAATTGATATGTTTTATAATGCCCCTATCCTTCAAAGATTCGAGCTTAAACGTTCCCAGGTAGTAGTGTGAGGTTGCCAAAAAAAACTCGCATTGATGTAAAATTTCCAAGTAGGCTCTATAACTTACATTATTGCTTGGAACTACGCTGTTTTCATTTTCTATAGCCATTGAACTTTCGATTTTGTAAGGAGATCCCTTTAATTTTCGATCAATAAGTAATTTAAGTTCGTCGCGAATAGTTTCTAACATATGCATACTTTCTTCATATTTTTCTTCTTTCTCCATTTTATATTGTGCAGACCTTATCTGTAATAAATAATTTTCTCTGCGAAGTGCATCAACTCGATCTAATATTTCAACGATCATCATTTGCAAAATATCTGTTAGGTTGTGAACATCATCAGAGTCGCCCTTTTTCAAATTGTTCGTCCTTTCAGGTAATACTGCGTGGCAACAAGTATACCTAAGCTTACTAAGCCATTGGTTAAGTTCAACATTATTCAAAATAGTTGATCCACTTCCATCGGATCGATATCCTGAATCTTGCAAAAAAGATTGCCATAAATTTAAGTAGTTATCCCACTCGATTGGTGTAAATTTTAATGGTAGTATAATATTATGTTGATTTGGTATCTGTATTTCATTTCGGACATCAATTTTTGAGTGTCTATAAGCCAAGTCTAAGGAAATGAAGAGTGTAAAAAGTAAATTTAGATTTATGGTAACGCCTCTAACATTAGATGTGAATGCACTTATCCTCAAATCTTGGTCATTTCCCTTTCCGACAATCTGCATAACTTCATTATCGATACTCTTGACAATTTCCTGATTATCATTGAAAGGATGTATTTTTAAGTATGAAAGAACAGTTTGGAAATCTTTAATACTTTGTATTGGTGTCCCTGAAACACCCCAAGTATGTACTCTGTGCAATAGTGACGTGCATTTAGCTGCCTTAGTACTGCCCCCACGTAGCATTTGTACTTCATCTAGAATTATTCTAAAAAATTGGAGCAGTGAAAGTGGTGAAGAGTAATCGTACCTTAAATTCTGACGTCTATTCGATCTTGAAGAGGTTGCATATTGTGCATAATGAATTTCACTTGATACTGTTGAATATGAAGTGATAACAATATCATATTTCTGTAATGTTTCAGCCAATATTTTTGGATTTTCGGTTTTAAACTCAGTTTTCATTTTATTAAAACCCTTGTAATAGTAGATGGTCAGGTATCTGCAGTTAGTTTCTATTTCTGAAATCCATTGTTTCAAGATTGAAAGTGGACAGACTATTAGAGTAGTTTTACACTTTGTTATAACCTTCTTGTTGTCTATCAAATATTTTTGAGGATTATTATCTATCAGACGTCTTTTATTCAATAAAATCAATGCCATTATTTCAAATGTTTTCCCTAACCCCATCTCTTCTGCTAGCAGTCCTTTCGATCCTTTCTCCTCTCTAAGTTGTTCGTTCAATAGATTTATAGCATATTGTTTTGTTAACAAGTATCCTGTCAATCTATTCCAAAATATGTGCCCTAACTTATGGTGTAAAAAAGTTGAAAAATATCCAAACGAGAGTCTATTATTCAATAACTTCATCAATTCAGTGTTTGGGATTTCCATCGAAAATGGTATTTCTTCCGTTTCATCAAAGTAACCTTCCTTTTTGAGCATCCATAGAACAGATTCCTTCTGAAAAGCGAATAATTTTCCATCTAATACTCGATCAAGTAAATCAGTATTGGGCAGTTGCGTGGCTTTGTCTCTGGTATATTGAACAGTCTGTGAAACAAATTGTTTCTGAACCATATTTGACGAAATGGGTGGTAAATTATCAAGATAGATGTTTTCTTCCAACTTCTTAGGGAATATTTGCTCCAAAAACGCATTTTCCGATGCGTGAAATTTATTCATTGAGTCAGGGGTGAAGAGAAGTGACAATGCTATATCAATACACCAGAATCCTTTATCACTGTCAAAGGACAGTACACATCTGTTCAACAAAATATTACGGTAAATAGACTGGAATGCTCTGAAAACTGGATTTTTTTTCCTCCTTTTCCTGGAATTTGTGGTCTCTTCCATTCTTTGCGCCTTCTCTCTACGTAAAGCAAACTCCTGGTACCTCTCATTTAGTATCGCCAAAGAGTTTAAAAGTAAAGCCTCGTCATCGATTTTCTGTGTCTTGATCGATAGATCACATAAAGCGATGCCCTCCGAACTCAAAACTCTAATAGTCAGTTCTTTATGAGAGTCAAACAAGGGTTCAACAAAAACGTCGATGGCCTTCTTCCCCTCTTGCAAAGCCAATCCTTTCAAGAACACACGAAGCCCTAAGACATCGACCGCCTCTTTATTCGAGTTGCCACCACCATTATTTGAAATTTGTTGGTTTTCTCCAACACAGCTCTCAAAGGCTTCATTCAAATCGCCAAGTACCTCTCCATCGACTATAATCTCCTTCATATACGGTTGGTATCAGTACATTAATAGCAATCTGATAATCAAATAAACTATAAACTATATAAATGTAGAAACATATCGTTTTTGCGATGAGATGAATGAAATAAAATTGAAAAAAAAAAAAAATCAATAAATAGATAAAACAAATTCGACCTCGGTGAGGATTGAACTCACGATCTTGCGATTAACAGTCGCACGCCTTAACCAGCTTGGCCACGAAGTCGTATATAATGCGATGGTTTGATGAGAGATTCTGGGTTCTTTTGTGTTTACCAGAGCAATATATATATGTGATGGTATATACGAGGGTGGTTCTATTATTGTCTTCTCAATTCATAGTTTCATAGCAATTTCAAACAAAAAATGTTATCTATTCATTAATTTACAGGTTACTAAGTTTCTATATATAAAAAAAAAAATATAGTCTAGTGGAATTGTTGCTTCCATCTCGTATCGTTGACTTGTAACTATATATTATGTTTTCTTCGGTGTACTCATGCACATGTGGATGTCTTTTTACCTCGAATTACTTTAAATTCATTCTTGTGTATTGCTATAAGCCACATTCTGTACAACGAACTTTTCTTCCCTGCCATATTTGATCTATTCCCATAGTCATCAATCATTAGTACGCCCTTTCTAAGTTTTCATCAACTCAACACCCTTTCTAGGTTGTCATTACCTTCTAATTGGTCCATTGTCAGTATGTGTTGTAGCACTTCCTTTTTGCTAGACTCAGCAATTGCACCATCGCACATCACCATCTCATCTAGGATATCGTAGGCCTTGTGGAAATTGAAGATGATGTCAAGTTCACACACGTTTCCAAAATATGCGTCCATGGTCTCGACGTATCTGTGTACTAGCTCCAACGTAAGCAGCTCGTTGTCAACATTGGCTGTTATGCCGCATATGAAGAACAAACTGGCGTACCTCCTGTAGACAACCTTATGGTCTCCGTACTCTAGAATATTGCACATTTTGGGCTTCCTGGAAAGAATCATCGGCGTCAGATCCTTTATTATCTTCGTCTTCTCCTTCGTACTCAGCGGAGAGTACCACTTGGTCAACCGAATTTTGCCTTGTCTGGAAACCAGCAACATATACTTTAAGTGGGTCATCCTGGGAATTGAGTGTATTGCAGATATTAATGGTGATATAAAGCTGAATTGTACAGATTATGCTTCTTCTTTATCTTTCCCATCCCCCTGCCATTGCTAAATACTATCAACAGCTATTTCCAGGAAATCAACACCAAAAAAATCAAAACTATATATATGTATGTCGTCAGTAATGATATATAACAATACGAAGCAATGTATCAAGCCATATTTGGAGTGTGGATGCAAAGGGCAATGAGCTGTAGGGTATCTAGTCCTATTGTTGAGTTTAGATTTTATATTAGGGAAAGAAATATGAAGGTATGAAGTTTTTTTTATTCTAGTAAAAATACGGATATATATTCTTTTTACATATCCTCGTCCTCAGTTGGTGGGACCCATGGTGCAGGCTTAAAGTATTCCTGGTCAGCTCTCACGTCCTTCTCGAACTTGGCCCTATCGTCTGTAAATTCCAGCAGGTACTCTAGCTCGAGATCGTGGCTCTGTCTACCTAGGATGACTAGCGAGTGCAATGGCTCGCCGGAGTCGTACTCTGCCAGCTCCTTGATGGTGCCGGCCTTGAAGCTCTGGGTTGGCGAGCCCAGTCTGCTAATCCCGACCACGGGGGTGTCTGGGGTGTACGCCTTGGTGCCTCTAGCCTCCTCTATCTCCAGCAGCTGCTGGCAGCACTGCGCGATGGACATGTACCGTGGAGGCTCGTAGATCAGACGGCCACGAGCCATGTTTTCTAGACTCTGCTCCTTGACCTTGATGTCGAGCAGCACCAGCGTGTGCAGCCCAATCTTCCTGTTCTCCATGATCTTGTCGTACCAGGAGTCCGGTCTCCAGTTATCGGTGAAAAACACCATCGAGATAGTCTGCCCGAAGTTGTACAGCTGCAGGCCACAGGACCCCACGGCGTTCATCACCGACGCATTGTGCACCACCTCGACGGGGATACCCTCTTTCTTGGCCCTCAGGACAAGGTCCGTGTGCGTGGTGGCCCCGAAGGGGTCACCAACCACCAGGAACGCAACGTCATCCACGTCTGCGCCACGCAGGATCTCGGCAGACCCGCTCTCCACAAGCTCTCTGTCAGCAAGCACAACCTCTGTGCCGTAGAACTCCTCCAGGTCCTCCTTCGACGCGGCCATCAGGATACTAGTGTAGTGCTCCAGGTATACCCTGCGGCACTTCCGCACGGCCTCCAGTCCGCGCACCGTGATATCGCTCTTGTAAGACAAGCCCAGACCAATCAGATACAACATGTCGAGATAGCAACCTTGTTCGTAGTGCTGAAATCAAATGAAATCAGCATTGAAATCAATGAAATCACACTCAAATGCATCAAATCCCAATGCGATGAGCTGAAAAATTTTTCAGAAATCCCAAAGTTTTTCACAGCAATAACAAAAAATGGCACAGAAACCACCGCAGGGCCACGCTGCCAAAGTCCCACACCCTAAGCATTACAATGTGATATACAACACTGTACAGTATTATACTATTGTGTACTGTATAGTATAGTATTATGGTATTGTATATAGTATGGTATTGTATTGTATTGTATTGTATTACACAACACTGTATTGTATTGCTGATCTGTATATTACACAATATCATAATACAGTGGAATACATTACACAGTACATTACAATGTGTGCTGTATTGAATATAACACTATTACGGTGTACACTAGAGAATGACCTATATCATACAACCTTACAATATAGTTCAATACTCTATATAGTAGTGTAATGTACGGTAACGGTGTACTGTACAATACACTCCACTATAGTGTATTGTTATCCTATAGTATGTTGTTGTGTATAGAGAACTGTCTACTGTGTTGTATTGTTGTATAGATTAGTGCTTGTTGCAGCTACAATTGTAGTATAGTATATACTACACTATACTAGACATGCCCTGAAGGGCATGTCTAGTGTATACATACTTCAAGTGTCTACAGCATATACTTCAGGACACACAACAATTGTTGATTCGTTGCTCCGTGTGCTTATAATGTCTAGCACACAGGGGCAGTGTAATAAGGTGTCGGCCCATGTCTTGGGAATGGGCCCGTTTTCTTCTTGCTCTTATGTGTGGATGTACTGAATATTTAACTTGGATGTACTGAAAGTTTTACTTGTATACAGTGTTGTATTGCTGTGTTGTATTACTTTGAAAGACAAGTGCCTTGTGACAGTGTTGGTACAGGGGGTTCTCTGTATTTCATCAAAATCCATGTTTCTTCCAAGGGGGGTGTATCACATATCGTGGATTTCATCAATTTCTCTACGTCGTTTTCTTAGCGATTTTTTATTCTTCTTCAGGAATCTGAACAGTTTTTTTTCTTCATGGGATGTATACATATCGTGGTGTACGTAATAATATACCACACTACACTATACTGTATTGTATTGTATACTGTACTCTATATTGTAGTATAATATAATAAAGTATACTGTAGTGCATACTGTTTTATAGTTTGTTGCAGTGCTTATCCAATACAGTATTACACAATGCGGTAATGTAATGCTGTTGTATACATCAACGTGTTATGCAGGGTACTACACGGTATATTATATAAAGTATATTATAGTACTACAATACAACGTATACCATACAATACTGTACAGTATGGTATGAAGCTACATCAGAGTATTGTATCTGACATGGTATGGTTACGATTTGCTATATTTTCTCTGTGTGGCCCCGACACCGGTACCCGTATGGTACCCACTCGAATCCCAGGGCTTCGTTGGCAACACACTGTCTCCCTCCTACTGTCTCCACATTTTCATGGATTTCATTTGACTTCCTTACGCTGTTTTCTAAGAGAATTTCCCATGGTTTCGTTGGTTTTATTTCTGCATTGGTTTCGTGTAGTCGTGTACGGTATATGAGTCCACAGTAATGGCATAGCATACAATACAATACAATACCGTGTATTGTATTGTATTGTTGCAGGAGTGCTATACACAATACAATATACAAACACAATACAATATCTCATACAGTATCTCACACAGTACCATGGTATGCAATGTACTGTATTGTATTACTACATTGCTGTATTGTGTTCTGGTACGTAGTGTATCACTGTACACCATTACCGTATTGTATATCGTATTGTATGCACTGTTGTGTTGTTGTTATGTTGCTGTCTCCATGTGCCAGAGGGTGTATGTGTTTGTACAGCGGTTTCTCTGTATTTCATCACAATTGACAAGTTCACCAAGGGGGGTACTCACATTTCGTGAAAATCGGCGGTTTTCCTACGTCCTGTTCTAGGTGATTCTCCGATGGTTTCCAAGAATTTCGTTTCGTTTTTCTTCATGTGGAGTTCTGTCTATGGTGGTGTACGGCACATCAATACAGTATAACTACAGCGTACAGTACTCTACTGTATACAATACTATACTATATTGTAATGTATTGTAGTGTATTCAATATAACAAAACAATACAGTAATACATAATACAGTATTACATCAATACATTACATCTTCTATGAGTGCCATGGAGAGAGAGCCGTTGCTTGACGTTGAGGCTGGGGTTGAAGATGGAGTTGTTGAAGGGGAAGGGCAAAGGGAAGGGGAAAGGGAAGTTGAAGGGGCAAGAAATGTTGCTGGGAGGAGATACTGGTACTTTGGTGTTGTTTTTTTTGTGGTGGTGATGGTATTGTTGCTGCCACGTCCGCAGGAGGTGAAGGAGCAGCTTATACAGGCGTCGAATGCGGAGTTGGTGCGGTTTCACGTAGACGGGTGGAGGAGCGATGACGGTAAGCTGAACACCGAGTATGGCAGGGAGTTGCAAGTTTCCACAAGTTTCAAAGTGTGGTTTGATTACGATAACAATAGCACGGGGAGACTCGGGTTTGTTAATGAGAAGATCGTGAGGCATGTGTGTTTCCGGTTGGATAACGTTACCTCTTACAACGCACTGGAGAGCCTTGGGAGTGTCAGGGTTGCCGAGCCCGTGTGCCTCGATATCCGGGACAGCGTGGTGAACCACATTAACGTCACTGTGTTTGTGAAGCCCCGTATGAGGACGATCGTCGGGGTGCTCAAAAAAGTGTGGAAACACCAGTACGACGAGCTGGACTTGTGGTCGCAGGTCGACGTCAGGATCATAAAGGGCTACGTGCCCATCTTCCACTTGAGGTCGCTCGTGGTGAAGTGGGACGAGTTCCTGGACTGGGACAAAATAGGCAAAGAGGTCGACGAGTTTAGCCATGTGTTGACTAACCCGAACATCAACATAGACAGGATACACGTCCAGGAACAAGTGAAGGGGTTGTACGTGCTAATTAAACCGGATTTGCAAGATTTCATGTCCAAAGTAGCTGGTCTACTTAGGCATCGCTTGAGATTCCTAGAAGGCCCCATCGCGATACCATCGTTAGAGTACCAAGTCCGTGTTCCCAACTGCTTTGAAGAGTACGACATAGACCTGGCAAACGCCAAGCTCGCTACGCGCGGATTCCTATTTGACCCACGCACTGGGGACTACCCAGACGAGGACTTACAGTTGCAATGTGAGCTGCGTGCGCCGCTGCCAAGTGAGCTGGTCAACCACGAGTGCTGGTCCTCTAACAACAACACTATCACTCCGTTGACCAAGATGTTGAACAAACTTCTGAGTTTCAAGGAGAAGATAGGGTTTATGGTGAAGGCCAGTGTTGCAGAAGAAGGAGAAGGGGGAGACAGTGTGTTCCCTGCAGAACTCATGAACGAAGCCCTGGACTCGATTGGATACATACCGGTGTCGGGCCATAGCTCCTTGAACAGCAGCCAAGATCTGCTTGAGGAATGTGTCATTGAGGACATGCAGCTCAAATGGGAGGACAGCCGGTTGAAACTTGTTGGCAAGCTGCACGGCGAGATGAACTTCAGCTTCTACGAGCCATTGTTATCATCATCACCACCGGGTGCGTTGTCACATGACAGGAACGACTCTATCAGCGTGAGTGGCATCAAGGGCCGGATCAAGCTGTACTACGAGGACAAGCACTTTGCGAATGTCCCTATGGCCGACTGGGTCCCTGTCGAGTCGCGTATCCGGGACAATCTACTGCACATCACGATGCTGCTGGACACGTACCAAGTCGAAGTGGTAGACAAGTGGGAGCTCACCAAGGTGCTGAACCGTATCATGTTCCAGACGGAGACCGAGGTGTCGTACAAGAATCTACTCGATATCGAGGTCCACAGCATCCTGGGAGACTTCGAAGTCCTGGGACTGGAGTGGTCTGGCACCACTACAGTAACATGAAAATATATATATATATCTACCAATTATTTTTAACTAATACCACAATGTTCTCTTGTTTCGGTAATCTAAATATCGGACTTCCCCCCAGAATAGTCCGAAATACGGAGACACCAATAGAAACCTCCATTCACCCGAGACAGCGAGGAAAGAATCGCGTGGGAAAATGGGGCGGACACCGGAACAGATCGGGGGACGTTGGACAAGAGTATCCGGGTAATAAATACAAGGACCCCCCAGGCAGAGACGCAGGGTTAGGCAGAGGGACAAAGACAGTACAGGGGGGAAACTCTGTAAGGAGACTCTGCAGGGAGAGACGCTAGGGCGTAGACAGGACCCTCTGTGGCCAGCACCCCGGCGTGTGGCCCCCCGTGAACTCGGAGGTGGTCAGCTGGGACTAAATGATTTTAAGGGGAGAGGTGAAGGGACTTACACAATAAATGCTTGCCTCATCCCTAGTATGGTTTTACTACCGTAATGTACAATAAGAACTGCCAGGGGAAGGGGGGGAAAGAGTAGTGACTTTGTGTAGTCATTTTAGTTGTCTCTTGAATGGGAAGTTGTAAGTTGATTGGTTGGGAAAAGTTCGAGCCCTACAAGTACAGCTCTCTCTCTTTCTCTGTGTCCTGACCCCCCCCCCCCCCCCCCCCCCCC
>JAJLXT010000145.1:9675-24926 GCA_030571395.1 Nakaseomyces sp. UFMG-CM-Y6046
GGGGTGTCTGCAAAGTGCAGAGAACTGCCGTACAAGGAGGGGGGTGGGAAACAAAGAGGGGGAGGGTAACAATTTTTAAAGAAATGGCACCTGTAAAAAAAAAAAAAATATTGATTAAGGATCATCTTAATGCGATGAGAAGAGGGGAGTAGGGTGCAGTTCTCTCTCGTTTCTTTATTTTTAATTTCTATCAAGATCTTTCTATAGATGGAGTTAGAAAAAAGAACGGAGTAGGCTGCTGTAGTATATATATATGGTGCTGTGTGTTCTTTGTTCTATGTTTATTTTTGTATGCCGTAGTTATTTCTCGGAGTGAGAGAGAGAGGGCTCGGCGGTTAATCACAATTTTAATTTCACAGGGAGGAAAAAAAGTGGAGAGTAGTAGTTTGTGAAATTGATGTGGTAATTTTCACAACTGAAAAAAAAACTATTATATTAGATACATTTGGAATATTCAATGGTGGAGGTGAAGTATCCTGTTTTGAAACCTAAGGAGTCTATCTCTGATAAGATGGCCATGTCAAAGATTCATATATCCAGGAACTGGAAGTTACCACCGTTGAGGTCTCGTGAGAGGTGTAAGAGAGGGAGAAGTGCTACTCAGATGATTAATGCTACCAGTGATGGGAGTTCTCCAGAGAGTAGAGATGATAACAACAGCAGTGGTGACGATATGACCAAAAGTGGTTCTCAAGCTAGTATGAAGAAGAAGAAGCAGAATAGAGAGGCGCAGAGAGCGTATCGTGAAAGGAGTAAGAACAGGATGCAAGCTTTGGAGGAGAATGTCGAAGCGTTGCAAGTCCTTGTGAGGTCATGGCAGAGTAAGTACAGGAACTTGGTTAAGGAATATGATACCTTGAAGACTGACTCTACCAAGAGGATCGAATTGTTGGAAAAGGAACTAGCGGATGAAAAGATCAATAATAGGAAAGAGGATAAGAGATGTTTCATCTGTATGAAAAACGTTGATCTTAACGATATTAAACAAAACGCAAGGGATACGGATCTGAAACCTTTGTTCATGGATGATTTCTTGAATCAGGCTATTGAGAACTTCAAGCCTATCCCAGCAGTGTCCATAAGGTCTCCAGTACAGAGTATGTCACAAAGTGTGGCCCAGTACACTACAAAACCAAATAAGAAGCTCTCTGATATACTTCCAAAAGCGTTATCAACTTCTCCCATACCTTCTAGTACTGGCTCGTCAGAAAGAATTACACTATCACCTCCTCAACCGTTTAGCAACACTACACTTGGTGAAGACACTTTGGATGTAGAAAAGGAGGACTGCGGGTTCTGTCATGACAATACAACATGTTTCTGCCGAGACCTCGCGAACCACAATCACAACCACAGCCATGACCATCAAATTCATAGTCACAGTCAGGAAAAGAAGAAACCTAGACGTGGAAGTATGTTGCTGCTGGATGCGTTACCACAGGTGGTTGATCCTGTGAAAACCACCTATGCCGAATCAGCGATGCGGTCCACCAACTGCACTGAGAACCCCGCCAAGTGCCAGAAGTGTACAGATATAGACAAATCATGCATCAAACCTGTACAAGACCTGTTAACTGGCACCTCATCTCCAATACTAAAGAGACGTGCAGACGTCTTAGATGACTTGCCAATGGAATTCGAAATAGACCTGGCAAAATTCTTGCCACCAGTAAAGAAAAAGAAAAAAAATAAAACAATCAAATAAATAATTCTTGATCTTCTCCTTTGATGTTTTATAATGTATAGAAACAAATAATCAAAACAGAAAGATAAACTAGTCGAACAAAAAAAAAAAAAATCAATAATCTTAGAAAAAAAGATAAGTGCTTCCAATCGGATTTGAACCGATGATCTCCACATTACTAGTGTGGCGCCTTACCAACTTGGCCATAGAAGCAGATTAACCGTTAAAATTTGGTAGAAAACAACTAAGACCGGATATTCCACACACACACACCGGGAGTACGTCACCCCCCCCCCCCCCCACTGTGCTCAGCTGGAGGAAGGGTCGGGAGAAAGAAATTGAGTGCTGATAGAAGAAGAAGAAAAAAAGAAAAACTGTGGCTGTCAGTGAAAACACCGTACAAACATCAGAATACACTACCGAATTAGGAAAGAGAGGGTTGGCTTCTGGACATTTCGGATCTTCGCAAGTTGAATGTATCCTTTGCTGTGTGTGACATATATTTTATTACAAATCGGTTTTTTGTATTTTATTTTATGTGTTAAATATATATTTATACATTGTCTGTTGCTCTTATTTTGATTTGATAAAGACGGGTATATATATAAGAGACTTATAGGACAATGGTTGAAGTATACATTCATGACGATGATGACTCTGTTGACTTCAGAGAGGCACACAACAGTGGCAAGACAGTAGAGCTGGACCAGTTGGAGAAACTGGGGGTCTTGTACAGGCACATTCCGAGACAGGAGGATGTGGACGTGCTGGCCAAGGAGCGGGGCTATAAGAACCACGACGTCGTGAACATCAACGTGGACACGTTCAAGGGCGACTCACAGGCGATGCTCAACCAGCTAAAAGTGTTTTACCAAGAGCACCTGCACGAGGACGAGGAGATCAGGTACTGCATGGAGGGCGAGGGCTACTTCGACGTGAGACTCGACAAAGAATGGATCAGGTGCAAAGTTGCCCCGGGAGACCTGTTGATCCTACCGGCAGGGATATACCACAGGTTCACTCTGACCAACACAAACCACATCAAGGCCCTCAGACTGTTCAAAGACGAACCCAAATGGCAGGCCCATAACAGACCTGACGCAGACAACCTCCCAATACGCAGAGAATACCTCTCCTCCATATAAAAAATATAATTAAAATAGATTTATAATATCATATTGATATAATATCATAAAACACGAACCATGTGATATATCATTAGCAACGTCACAAATCGGGGCGTTCAAACAGCCGATGCGGACACGCGACGGGTTTTACCAAATTTTCCTGTTTTTTTTTGTTTTTAACGAAGAAAACAAAATAAAGAAGCAGAGACGATGTCTTCAAAAGAACAGAGAGAGGTTATTTTAATAGTTCTTCCTTTGTATCTGGAAATTCCTGGCTATTGATCGGGCTTTTGGTATTAGTGTGTGTGGAGAGTGCTGGAATAAGTAAGAATTGTATTCATTGGTTGATTTTTTTTTTTTTTGGACTGGTTTTTTGTTTTCTTTACATCTGTACGATTAAAATCCACAAATAACGAAATAAAAGATAAGCATATGAATTTCTTATAAAAAAAAAAGGCGGAATTAGAGCATTATATTACACAAGGGGACTTTGATAGATTAATAAAGCTAGCATTAATAATATTATAACAATAATAAGAATAATAAGAATTAAGGATGGATGAGATAGTGCAAGAACAGGAACTTGCAGCAGCTGAAAATATAGCTGACATGGCCAGTGGGGCCATTGAAACGCCGGGAAGTTATGCAAATACGTTGTCGTCGTATCTACCGCGACTGGATCAGTACTATGTTCCTGAATGGCTGACTACAAAGCTCGTGATGTCATACATCTTCAGTTGTTCACCGCTGTTTTCATACGGAACGACGGTGCTAAGTGTGGAGAGGAGTAAGACGTCACTTGGGTTTTCCATTGATATTTGTGCCACGATGTTGATTGCCAGCGTGTTGAAAATCTCATACTACTTCATTGAGCCATTTGAAACTGCGCTACTGAGGCAGGCCCTGTGCATGGTGTTCATACAGATAGTGCTCTTGCGAACCACTTTGAATTACCGCCCGGAGGAGTACAAGTACGACAACCTACAGACAGTGGAACCCTTTACCAAACTCATACACGACGTTTGGTTTGAGTATTTCGCGATAAGGACGAAGCCATCGATGTTCAGTGAAGAGTGGAGGAACCTGTTGAAGTCGTTGTCTGTAAAAAGACTCTTCGGTTTCACACTCAAGATCGCACTCGTGTTCGTCTACAAGTTTTTGAAGTTCTTTGACCCGAGTTTCAAGCGTATATGGTCTTTCTGGCAGTGGAACGACGACAGGATGTACTGGAAGTTTCTGGCTGTCTTCGCCTCCTGTCAATTCTTCTTCACTTTCCTGGTTGCCCGTGTGTTGGACTGGGAAGAACTGGCACACGGACTAGGGGTGGTTATCGGAGCACTCGGGCTTCTAATTGAGACACTGCTGCCTCTGCCACAGATATCGATTTTGAACAAACTGAAATCAGTACAAGGTTTCAAGCTCATCCTGTTGGTAAGTTGGCTCTGTGGTGACACTTTCAAGCTGTACTTCTTACTGTCATTAGGCGACAAGCAGAGGAGTCCTCTGTTTGTGTTCTTCGCATTCTTCCAGATGTCACTCGACTTCTACATCGGTGGCCAGTACATCTACTACAAGTTCTACTACAACCCTGAAGGGACCGTGGTAGGCCGCGACGGCAGCAACCTGAGAGACCTGAGTAACGTAAGCCATACAAGCACAAGTACAAGTGACGGCATTCAACCCCAACTGCAGCACCAACCTCAACTTCAGGATCCGAGAAGCAACAGCAGCCCACACCCATCCACCTCCACATCAACAACAGCTAACGACTTCCCACTGGACGAGAAGATACCGTTTCCACCACCCCTAGCTGCGGCAACCACGACAACCGAAAACGAAGACAATACAGTCCACACCGGGAGAAGACTCAGCATGACCCAGGTCCACATGAGCCCACAGGCCTCCAGACACGCAAGCATGGGCGGCGACAACAAACTCAAGAACCACCCACCACATTTCTCCATGTAATAGCCACCCAATACGCTCCCCGCCACCTATACAGCTATACATACAATATATATATACCAATATACCAAATGCATTAATAATCTTGTATTAGAACCATATATGTCATGTATATCACTCTACACGCCGTGAGTCACCCTCCCCGCGGGCTGCTCCAATTGGGCGAGTCCGGGGGGGTGGGTTTTGGCCCCGAGGGGTTTTTTTGGTAAATTTTTTTTGGGCATCGACAAAGGGGAGATTTCTAATCGGTTTTCGATATTTGTAATGAACCCTTCAAAATAAGTTTCTTGCTTTGGGAAGTTGGTATCTAAAGTTAGACGGATACAATCAATCAATAGGATATCAATATTATATACAACTACACAAGATGTTTAGGAGGTCTGTGGTTCCGCTACTGAGGCCTCGGGTTTTGAGCCAGGTGCGTGGGTACTCTCACGGGAAGATACTGGATGCGTCGTTTACAGACGAGTCTACTACGGTGACGTTTGTGCATGAGTCGATGGATTCTGGGAATGACTCAGGGCTGACAGGTCACGATGTGGTTCCTGAGTATGGGGACAGGATGAGACCGTTTACCGTGTGTTTCAACAATATATTCTTAAGGGATGCGTCCAAGTCTGCGGGGACTGTGGACCCCGTGTCAGGTCAGAGGCTGATTACTACGGGTGATTTGTTGGACGACCATAACGGGAGGAGTCATACTATCCCGCGGTCGGTGGAGATTTCGGAGGACGGTGCGCGGATGGAGGTCAATTGGAGTGATGGGGACACTTATGCGTACCCGCTGGACTTCTTCTTTAAATACAAGGGCTCTTCGTTCTTGACTAGGTCTACCAGGAACCAGATGTCCAAGCACAAGAGGGTGATCTGGAACAGAGACCTGCTGACTAGCAAGATGGACAGGAACAAGGACGGTTCGTTTTTCTCGTTTAAGCAAGTTATGGATGATGATAAGCTGCTGTACAGGACTCTGGTCAACTTACAGCAGTTTGGGATAACGTTTATTAGAGGCATGCCCTCAATCAGGGATGAGACAGATGCTGCAGATGTCAATATGTACATGATAAGGACTCTCGGGGAGCGGATTGGTCCCTTAAGGAAGACTTTTTACGGTGAAGTCTTTGATATCACAAACCAGAACTTAAAGGACTATGACTTGGAACTACTGCCACCACACGACAACAACATTCCTTTCGAAAACATAGCGTCACCATTGCATCAGGACTTGCAGTTCTTGGAAAACGTACCAGGTTACAAGATCCTACACGCCTTGAAAAACGAGTCAGAGAATGACACCAACATATTTGTGGACTCGTTTTATGCGGCACGTAATATTCGTGAGACTGACAACGAGGCCTATGAGGCGCTACAGCATGTCCCAATCAATTACACTTTCAAAAACAAGAACAAGAGATACTTCCAATCCAAGCCTCTAGTGGAAGAATACGAGAGTAATGAACACAATACATTGATAGGAAACTATGAATACCTCGTGAAATGTGTAAACTACTCTCCACCATTCCAAGCACCATTCACCTACGGTATTTACAACAAACTCACAAACATGCCTAAGATCGAAGGTATCGAAGACCCGTTGACCACTTCTCCAGGTAAAGTCACAGAGAGACTGGTTTTCCGTGACTTCTTGAGAGGTCTACAAGAATTCGAAAGAATGATCCACGATCATGAGAACCAGTTCAGGATAAACTTACCTGAGAACACCGCGGTGTTGTACAACAACAGAAGAATATTACACACTAGAACGAACAAGAACACCAGACAGGCAGATCTAGTGTGGCTGAAAGCATGTTACTTTGATTTGGATACTTTCAAGAGTAAATTGAAATTCCTAGAAGAGAGTTTTGAACAGGAATAAACAAAGCAAAATCAAAATTTCAAAATACAAAATCAAAACAGATTAATATTAATACTTAAAAATACAAACACACACACACACTAATCTCATTGCTGCAAATCAATAATAAAAGCAATACACACACTGTTATTATGAATTATTATACTCATTATTTTTTTTACTATTATTTCTTAATTATTCATTCATTTTTCCACTGTTACTTATTTTATTTTTTTTAATCACAGTAGTCTCCATTATTTTTTTTCTTTTAACAATCAATCAATCATCCTATATACATAAACTACATAAAACAAAAAATTACAGAACATAATAATAACATACATGCCTTAATTAAAATTCTATACACACCACTAGAAACAGCTATTGATATCATATACTTCTTAATTTTAATATCACATTGGACGACATAATTAGAGACTGGTGGCAAAGTGTTCCCGAACAAAAAAAAAATCTTTGAAGGGGGGGGGGACCCTCATAACCATGAAGGATTGAATAATCGAGACATATTGGTAGCACTTAGTTCTAAACACCGTCTGAACATCTGAAGTATAGTATTCTCAAGAACCAATTGTTATCAATATATTGCTTCTCGTTGTTGTTATTTCATTTCTTCCCCTAATAATTCAAGGAACTTGTCGGTATTTTTAAACTCAAATATGTCTTTACGTCACGACCGTGTTACAATTGCGCCATTGGTGTTACTATCTGTTTTAGACCATTACGAACGTACTAATACTCCGGAAGGTAAGAGATGTGTTGGTGTGATTTTGGGTGATACCCAGAGTTCCAAGACCGTGAGAGTTACCAACTCATTTGCTTTGCCGTTTGAAGAAGACGAAAAGAACTCCGATGTGTGGTTCTTGGATCACAACTATATCGAGAGCATGAACGAGATGTGCAAGAAGATTAATGCTAAGGAGAAGTTGATTGGTTGGTACCACAGTGGTCCAAAGTTGAAGGCCTCCGATTTGAAGATAAACGAGTTGTTCAAGAAGTACACACAAGGAAACCCATTGTTACTCATTGTCGATGTCAAGCAACAGGATGTTGGGTTGCCAACGGATGCATACATGGCTGTCGAACAAGTAAAAGACGATGGTACTTCTACAGAGAAAACTTTCTTGCATTTGCCATGCACTGTGGAAGCCGAGGAAGCCGAGGAAATTGGTGTAGAGCACTTACTGAGAGACGTTCGTGACCAAGCTGCTGGTGGCTTGTCCATTAGACTGACCAACCAATTGAAGTCCCTGAAGGGTCTACAGAAAAAGTTGAGTGACATCGTGATATATTTAAACAAGGTAATCAACAATGAACTGCCTATAAACCATATTATCTTGGGTAAGTTACAAGACGTGTTTAACCTGCTTCCAAATCTGGGTGCACCAGACGAAGGTGAAATGAATATGAATGATCATGATGTTGTTACAGCTTCTACCAACCTACAAAAGGCCTTGACTGTGAAGACTAATGACGAATTGATGGTGATATACATAAGTAACTTGGTTAGGTCCATCATTGCATTCGACGATCTCATCGAAAACAAGATCCAAAATAAGAAGTTACAAGAAGAGAGATCCAAAGAACAAACAACAACGTCAGCAGCCACCGAAAAGGAATCCATTGACTCTGAAAAGAAACCAGTAAACTAAGGAAGTAACATTTTTGTTTTTTATAAGTATCTATAAATTTGCATTTCATAAAACAAAAGAAAAAAGTTAATTCCTCCAGAAATGAAACTTTCATGCACCTTTATGACTATATAGATACGTATGAAGAACCGTAATTAATGCAAATTAGGAATAATAGCGGACCTGGATTGTTGTAATAGTATATTTTAAAGAATTAGGAACCAAAAAACTCCTAGTATGTATTATACACATGTATGCACAAAGAAAGAGATATATTAAAAGTATCAATGGTTTAAAAAGTCTATTAGTATACTGTGAATGGATGCTTTCCACGGTTTTTTTTTTTGTTTTGGAAATTGCAAATATTTTATTAAATGATCATTATCGTAGTTTGTTGGTACAAATAGGTTTGTAACAAGAACTTTAACGTTCAAAAAAGTCATCATCACCGAAATCCTCATCTGTAAATTCTTCGGTCATCACATCGGAGCTGTCTTCTCCAGATGAGCTGTATGCTACTTCACTATCCATTTCCGTATCGGTGTTCAACAATACCTTCGTTAGAGTTTCACCCTTGTGAATACTTCTCGACTGGACAATGTAAGACCCCTCAATGTAACAGTTGATTAACTTACTCTTCTTACCAATTTTAGCTCCTGGACCAATGATAACGTTTTCTAGGATGACATCATCTTCCAATTCAACACCGCCGAGCAAGATAGAACCTGCAACACGACAACGGTTACCGATTTTACAACCGCCGGCGATGGCAGACATCTTGACATTACTCTTCTCCAAAATCTGTACGTTGCCGCCAACCAAGGAATCAGCACCGATTGCAGAAGCAGATGAAGTGGTTGTTTGGACATTGGATTGTGTAGCTTGGGCCTTTATCTTCAAGATGAATCTGTTGGCTTCCATGTATGCATTCAAATTGTTAGCTCTAATGAAGGAGCAAGGTTCAGGGATTATGAATATGCCCATTGTTTCCCTGTTCTTTGAGTGTTGCCATGACCTTCTGCCTAAGTCTCTGAATAATTTCCCTAACGGTTTATGACAATTGATGGAGTCTCTTATTAGTTCATTCTTCTTTTTGAAGTAACTTGGTTTTATCTCTGTGAGGCTTCTGTGAGTGTGTCTATCGTCATCGTCATTGCCCTTGTTTCTCTTTGGAGAGTTGGAGTTGTTTCTATCGCTCTCGTCGCCGTCATCAGATTTGTTATCCTCTTCGTTTTGTTCACGCAACAGCTTGCACAGGTCATACGAACACATGTAGATGGACGAGTTCAAGATCGTGGTGGAAACGGTCGCGTTCGGGTACTTCCACAGCAATTGGTTCCTAATCTGCAGGTACTTGTTGCGCATAACTTCCTCCTTTGGGTACACGTCTAGCAACACGGGCTGCTTCTCAGTGTCGTCGTTCTCACTGTATACAGTGAAGTACTGTTGGCGTTGCTGCTGTTTCTTGTCCAAGGTGACCAGGTTGTTCTTGTAGTACACAGTCAACGCCAGGTTATCGTCATCCCTGTTCTGGAATTGATCAATCAGCACCTGTGGTGGGATATCAGTTATGAAATCGCATGGCAACAACACGAAGTCTCCTTTGATCTTGTCCAACAGCTCCTTCTGCAGGGCTTCACCGTTAGAGTTCACCTTTGAACATATGAAATTGATTGGTTTCGGCTTCTGCAAGTGGTGGTGGTGGTTGTTGGCAGACAACGCCTTGGATATAATATCGAATTGTTGCGTACGCAAGCTCAGGAACGTGCTCAGAAACCGTTTAATCTCGTCGATCTGGTCCTGGTGTGCCACGACATTGATCTCCGAGAAATTAGCCTGGTCACACCAGTCAATAATGTACTCCAGCATGGGCTTATTAGCCAATGGCAACAGCGCCTTAGGAACGGTATCCGAGGCCAACATAGACCCGTCCATGGGAGACGAGTCTTCAACACCTGTATGTTTAGCAAACGGAGACAACTCGTGCCCTTTCCCACAAAATATAAACGCCTGAATCTGCATTATTGTTTCAAAAAAACCCTTTTCTCAGCTCCCTCACTCTGTTTATATATCCTTGAAATACAAAAAAAAAGACAGTGCTACAATTTTACAAGTAAAATATAAACTATATATCCAATTGTAACACTATATAAATCCAAGTTTTAGCCGATGAGCAAAAGAGACAGAGAACCTGGCAAAAAAAAAAAATTCTGACGAAAAAAAAAAAAAAAGACAAAGTCATATAGTACGTATGTAACGGGTGCACATAACGTTGGTGGTGATACATATATTTACGTACATGATGATATGAGGACGTATAACAAGATATGACGGCATCTGACCTGAAATCACACATCACGTGTATTTGCCACATCTAAGATGGTCCAGAGGGTCTTCCGAAGGGGTTTGGGAGGAATTAGGATGGCAATTTCATGGGGAGGACAAAACACAGAGAGAAGGCGGTAAGAAGATATATATATATATTCTTATTGAGATTGGGTTAGCTTTTTTGCTTTTCTGAGATATCAATTGCGTTAAGGAGAGTGTAATATACAATAGTATAAGATAGATAAGATAAGATAAGATGAGTGAACAACAGGATCCGCTTTTGGCAGCTTTGAATGAAGAAGATGCTATGGATGTAGATGAGAACACTAACACTGCAGCAGCAGACGCTGCTGCTGAGCAAGCACCAGCAGCACAAGAGGAAGAAGAAGCGGAAGAAGAAGCAGAGCCTGTAGACCCTGAGAAGGAAGCGTATGAAAAGGCATTGAGACACTTCAAGAAGAAGTTGATGGAGCACAGGAGGTATGACGACCAATTGAAGCAGCGTCGCCAGAATATACGGGACTTGGAGAAGATGTATGACCAGACCGAGAACGATATCAAGGCGTTGCAGAGTATAGGTCAGTTGATTGGTGAAGTGATGAAGGAGTTGTCCGAGGAGAAGTACATCGTGAAGGCCTCCTCTGGTCCTCGTTATATAGTCGGTGTTCGTAACTCTGTGGACAGGTCAAAGCTGAAAAAGGGTGTCAGAGTCACGCTGGATATTACCACGCTAACCATCATGAGAATCTTGCCCCGTGAGACTGACCCATTGGTCTACAACATGACCAGTTTCGAGCAAGGCGAGATCTCCTTCGAGGGTATCGGTGGTCTTACCGACCAGATCAGAGAGCTGAGAGAGGTTATCGAATTGCCTTTGAAGAACCCGGAAATTTTCCAGAGAGTGGGTATCAAGCCTCCTAAGGGTGTCCTGCTGTATGGACCTCCAGGTACTGGTAAGACTTTGTTGGCCAAGGCTGTTGCAGCTACCATCGGTGCCAACTTCATCTTCTCCCCTGCCTCCGGTATTGTCGACAAGTACATCGGTGAATCAGCCCGTATTATCCGTGAAATGTTCGCCTACGCTAAGGAACACGAGCCTTGTATTATATTTATGGATGAAGTCGATGCCATCGGTGGTCGTAGATTCAGCGAGGGTACTTCTGCAGACAGAGAAATCCAGAGAACTTTGATGGAATTGCTGACACAGATGGACGGTTTCGACAACCTGGGACAAACCAAGATTATCATGGCCACAAACAGACCAGATACCCTGGATCCAGCTTTGTTGAGACCTGGTAGATTAGATAGAAAGATCGAAATTCCACTCCCTAACGAGGCCGGTAGACTGGAGATTTTCAAGATTCACACAGCCAACGTTAAGAAGCAAGGTGAATTTGACTTCGACGCTGCTGTCAAGATGAGTGATGGATTCAATGGTGCCGATATCCGTAACTGTGTTACCGAAGCCGGTTTCTTTGCCATCAGAGACGATCGTGACCACATTATTCCAGAAGATTTGATGAAGGCCGTTAGAAAGGTTGCTGAAGTAAAGAAACTTGAAGGTACTTTGGAATATCAAAAATTGTAATGACCGTATAAAAGTGAAGAACAAAAAAGGAAAGCACAACTAAATTCATATATCAATCGTCATGTTATTGTATCTTTGTTTTGTTATATCTAACAGCTGTTTTAATAAAATGGCAAAGATAGATATACCCGATCGATTGTATCTGATTTAATAATAATAGTAAAAAAAAAAAAAGAAATACTACATAGATCCACCATATTACATTTCTCTCTGTGAGTATTTACCGTGTATATCTAAATACATAATGTACAGCATCATAATGTACAGCATCATAACTAAAAAATCAATCCAGGGATATTATGGGATCAAAGTGCTTCTCGAACTCCGAGTCCAAGTGGTCCTTCAGTTTCTTGAACTGTGATCCAAAGTCTTTCATACAGTAGGAGCAAACAAGTGGCTCATTCTTAATATATTGTGTTTCAATTACCTTCGCTACAGGGATGCTGGGCAAAGGTAAGTCATCCCAGGAGACAAAGAACCTCGTGTTGAAGGAGTTATAATGTTTCTTGTGTTTCATTCTCACAGAGCAGAAATCTCTCGTTAGCACATGCACATGCAGGTTGCTCATCGATGGAACGCTGTGTATACCAACCTGGATGAACCTCTTGGTGAAGCTGGCTTTATCAGAGAAGAGTGTCCTGGAAGAATTGTGGTACTGACTCGAGAACCCATCGTAGATGAAGTCAATTGCCCTTTGTATGTACTCCGATAGCTGATCCTTGACCTGTGGGGTCAATGCAACGGTCGGATGTCTTTTGGTTAACTGCGGAGACCGTGGTAGCACCAGCAAATGGTACTTCGATTTAGGGAAGCCATCATGTATTATAACAACAGAGTCATCATAAAACACAACGGTTTCCTTACCGTACTTCTCAGGGTGGTCAATATACTGCTGAAGTGCCGTCTCCCAACCCATAATTACTTTCAATTGCAATTGGTATTGGTGGGGCTATTGTTATCTAATACACTGTTTTATAGTTTTAAAAGTTTTTTTCTTTTTTATTAGTTAAAGTTACAAATACTCTTATTGAAGTGAAATAATTTTTTGTTTTTTTTTTATTTAATATACAACTCTCTCTCTCTCTCTCTCTCTCAATTGTCAAGACATATGGAGATGAACTCTTCTTCGTTTATAGCCCCATCCTCGTCCATGTCGAACTCGTCGATCATGGCGTTACACTCTTCCATCGTAAGGTTCTCACCCAGTTCCTGCGCCACGGCCCGCAGATCCTGCACAGATATCTTGTGATCCCCGTTCTTATCAAACAATTGGAACGCCCTCTTGATCTCATCCACGGGGTCTCGCTCCAGCATCCGTTTCCCCATCTCCTGGAAGAAGTCGTCATACTTCATCTGCCTCCTGCGCTCGCTGTCGTGCTTCTCTATCAAGTCAAGCACCTCCCGCTTCGACATGTCAAACCCAAGCGCCCGCATCGCCACCTTCAACTCGTGATAGTCCAGATACCCGTCATTGTTCATGTCAAACAGCGAGAACGCCTCGAATATCTCTTGTCTCTGTTCCTCAGTCAGCGACTGGCTGCCATTACCACCAGCGCCTCTTCCGGGAGACCTCAGCCCACGGATCGCACTCATATTTACAAAAAAAACAACAGTACCTTATACCTTTGTTGTAACAGAGAATAATGCAATATACTATACAATTCAATATACAATAATGCAATACAAATACGTGAATACGTAGATACAATTGAGAACCAAGCATTATAAAATAGCCCCCCATCGCGTGCGTACATAAAAAAAAAAATTTCTTGGAAATCCTATAGAACAAGCATTTGATACAATACAACACATTGCAGATACGATACGATACAAGAGCATAAACCCTGCAATCCCAAATACAAAGGCATAGCAATACAATGTTGCCCAGCGAGCCGCCGAGTTACGATGAAGGCGTGGCTGTGGAGAGCAGCTATATGGAGCCGGTGGTTGATGAGAGTGAGTTTCTGATCGGGGAAGGGAGCGGGATGGAGGAGATGGAGATCGGGATGGAAGAAGAGATCAGGGAGGACAGGACGTACTTCAACAGGATGAAGACACGGCTTACGGATAATGTTATCATGCCTGTAAGGGAGAAGCTCATAGACCCGTTGGCCGGGTTTCTGTACCTGTTTTCGGATACGATGGAGTTTTATCTGGCCAAGATCGGTAACCCCTTCATAATGAGTCGGTTCATATACATATTCGTGGTGTCAGTGGTGGTGTACTATGTGATGCTGCGCGGTGACGGCCCTGGTCGTGGAGGGGACGACCAGGTGTCTGGTGTGCGCGGGTCGTTTACGGACCACGGGGCGTTTCTTCAGTATGCGCGGCTGTCTGCGGACCTGGCGAAGTTCGAGCGGGATCTGGAGTATCTGAGCAGTATGCCCCACATGTCTGGCACAAAGGGTGATTCTGCGATGCGGCAGTACGTTTACCAGTCGATGAAGAACAATAACGTGAAGTTGCTCCGGGATTGGGAGATCCAGGGGTTTGCGAGTTATCCCAACGCCGAGGGGAATAGACTGGTGGTTAAACCACAGGATGGGCACCAGTTTTCTATAGATTTGACCAGGGAAAATTTCAGCCCTGTTTCACCAAACGGGGAGCTTCGGGACTCGAGTCTGATCTACGGGAACCTCGGTTCCAAAGGGGATTTACAGAAATTACAAGATGAGGGCATGTTAAAGGACAATTTTGTGCTCTTGTTGAGATATGATAAATTTGTGGGTCAACAGATGCTGATGGCGCAGAAATTTGGTGCGAAAGGTGTGCTGTTTCTCTCAGAGGAGGTTATGGGCAGTGAAGATGTTGTATTACAAAGATCCGTGGCGATTTCTGCCTATGGAGCAGGTGTGCTTGAGATGAGATACCCAAATTTAAAATACGATGAAAATTTTAGACTGTACTCGGACTCGATGCCTTCAATACCGGCAATGCCATTGTCAAAGAAACAAGGAAACAGATTGTTAGCACTGTTACATGGCAAAGGTGTGAAACTTGACGATAAAAATTATAGTGGCGAACCTGGCAATGTACAGATATATTTTAAACTAGA
>JAJLXT010000146.1:0-24802 GCA_030571395.1 Nakaseomyces sp. UFMG-CM-Y6046
GTGGGGTGGGGGGGTAAGAAGACGTAGACCCAATTAAGTAAATCCAGTGAAACTAACGTAGAAGTCTACCATTGTTAAAAATAAGGGGAGAGAAGAAACGGGTAGAAATAAAAAAAAACAACTCCGGATCGATGGGGAGAGAGAGAGAAGTGTTAGGCGAAACCTCGCTTCAAAAAGCCATCAAACACATAAAACACATCTCCATTCAACCGAACCGAGAAACCAAAAGAAAGAATGTGTCGGAACAGATCGGAGAGGGGAGAGAGAGCCTAATAATGAAAATGGATTATGTGAGTGTGTAAGGCAGAGAGAGAGAGAGTAACCGCCGCCTTTGACAGCTCTCTCTCTCACTCTCACTCTATACTTCAAACACCGGAACAAATCGGGGATATTTGAGGTAGTTTTTTTTTTATGATTTTTCTGATATTCGCTTTATTGGTGTTTTAAAGATAATATCTTGAAGCAACTCTCCTTTTTTCTTTTCATTTTATTGAAAGAAACAATATCAGAATACTTGGTTTTTCCTTTTTTTTTTTTTTAATTAATCAATATCGAAGATATCTTTGATATTTACAAAGGAGTCAAAGGGAGAGACTACTCAGGTTTACCAAGAAGAAAACAAAACATTTGAGAAAGGAGAGAGAGAAGGGGAAAAAAAGGTATATAAAGACAAGGATTATTTGATTTTTGGAAATACAAATCTTATTCGTTTCATTTATTTTATTTAATCTTTCCTTTTTTTTTCTTATTCAGGATGTATAAATCAGTAAGATATTCGTATATCCATAGGATTTCAAGATTATTCATTACAAAAAATACTATTATAAGAACTTTTACAATGCCTTCAAAAGCTAGCGTTACAACTAACTCTGTTGAAGAGAGAATTAGAAGAGAATTGGGACTTTCTAAAGAGGTTACCGTTATTAGGAGGAATGCCCCTGCTGCTGTCTTGTATGAGGACGGTTTGAGCGAAAGTAAGACTGTTATTTCTGATGCCGGTGCGTTGATCGCTTACTCCGGTGACAAGACTGGTAGATCTCCAAAGGACAAGCGTATTGTCGAGGAAGAGACCTCTAAGGACAATGTCTGGTGGGGACCAGTTAACAAGCCATGTTCTGAGAAGACCTGGGCTATTAACAGAGAAAGAGCTGCTGATTACTTGAGAACTAGAGAACACTTGTACGTCGTGGATGCCTTTGCCGGTTGGGATCCAAAGTACAGAATCAAGGTCCGTGTCGTGTGTGCCAGAGCATACCACGCCTTGTTCATGACAAATATGTTGATTAGACCTACTGAGGAAGAATTGGCTAACTTTGGTGAACCAGATTTCACCGTGTGGAACGCTGGTCAGTTCCCAGCCAACGCTTTGACTCAGGATATGACTTCCAAGACTACCATCGAGATTAACTTCAAGGCCATGGAAATGGTTATCTTGGGTACCGAATATGCAGGTGAGATGAAGAAAGGTATCTTCACCGTGATGTTCTACTTGATGCCAATTCACCACAACGTCTTGACTCTGCACTCTTCTTGTAACCAAGGTATCGACAAGGGTGACGTCACATTGTTCTTCGGTTTGTCCGGTACTGGTAAGACTACCTTATCTGCTGACCCACACAGACTGTTGATCGGTGATGATGAACACTGCTGGTCCGACCACGGTGTCTTCAACATCGAAGGTGGTTGTTACGCCAAGTGTATCAATCTTTCTCGTGAAAAGGAACCAGAAATTTTTGACGCCATCAGATTTGGTTCTGTGCTCGAAAATGTCATCTACGACAAGGACAGTCACAAGGTTGACTACGATGACTCTACGATCACCGAGAATACCAGATGTGCTTACCCAATTGACTTCATCCCATCTGCTAAGATTCCATGTCTAGCAGACCAACACCCAAAGAACATTATCTTGTTGACTTGTGATGCCTCTGGTGTCTTGCCACCAGTGTCTAAGTTGACTCCAGAGCAAGTGATGTACCACTTCATTTCTGGTTACACCTCTAAGATGGCTGGTACCGAACAAGGTGTTACTGAACCAGAGCCAACCTTCTCCTCCTGCTTCGGTCAACCATTCTTGTCTCTACATCCAATGAAATACGCCACTATGTTGGCTGAAAAGATGCACGAACACAGTGCTAACGCTTGGTTGATCAACACCGGCTGGACTGGTTCCTCTTACGTTTCCGGTGGTAAGCGTTGTCCACTAAAATACACTAGAGCTATTCTAGATGCCATTCACGATGGTAGCTTGGCTCAAGCCGAGTACGAGAGCTTGCCAGTCTTCAACTTGCAGACTCCAAAGGCTGTTGAGGGTGTTCCATCTGAACTATTGAACCCAGCTAAGAACTGGTCTGAGGGTGAATCTAAGTACGTTTCCTCCGTCTCTAAGTTGGCTGGTTTGTTCGTTGAGAACTTCAAGACTTACCAAGATAAGGCTACTGCTGATGTTTTGGCTGCTGGTCCACAACTATGATTTTGTTTTGTGTGAAACAAAGTAAAAAGAAAAAGAAAAAAAAACACTACTAAAAGAAAAAAAAAATAAAAAAAAATAAAATATATTGGCTTTCTTTTTCAAAGTATTTATTTTATTATTTTTTTCCCGTTTAATTCATTTTACTCACACCATATTAATAATATTCACATTTTTTAACCATCAAATTTACAAAAATAAACTAACTTTTAAAACACATTTGGACCGGTTTTCGTTACAACTACAATGTTTAACGCGTATATACATTAGAAATATATTTAATACATAGTAAATAGCTTTCATTTTTCTAACAATATAATAACTTCTACAATAACCTCTTTAAGAACTCGACAGATATAATGAACATTAACTTGATTGTAACAATCATAATTCAAGAAAACGATTCTATCTTATGTATATATGTATTCGTTAATATTTTTTATAAATTATAGTGTATCATAAAGAAAATGTCATCAAAGGACAAAATGTCAACCCTACATAAATCAATTGATAGGCACGAACCTGTCAATCATATTCCAATGCATTAAAGGCAAGATGCACTCCTTGCATCGCCCATTGTTTAATTACAACCCCGAATATGTCTTGATATCTTAAGTTTTTGTCCATTTGTAAGTACAATGTCCTTGGACAAAAAAGTTGTATGGAATTAAATTTTAGACAAATCATGGATTAGTTTATCATAAGGACATTTTCGTGGAATGAGTCAAACTAAGTTTATTAATTTTTTTTTTTGTTTTACCTCGTGTTACGGCTTGGTTGCAATGTTCTAGATGGGTTACGAGTAGTGGTGGGTCTCATTGATGGAGGACCCATCTTGGTAGTTCCTTGTGATAGTCTTGATGGATCTCCACGTCTTGTTGTCATTAATGTATCGTTAAAATGCGGTTTCTTTAAAAAAGTATCGTTACCAGCAAGAAGTCTAGAGTCCACTACACTCCCTAGCTCTCCTCTACTCAATGTCCTCTTGGTAGTAGTATTTTTGACAGTAGTTATATCGTCAATATCAGGGGAATTCTCGTAATTAGGCAGAGGATTGTGTGTTCGGTAGTCTACCCAAGGATAAAACCCTGAACCAAACCAGAAATGTTGCACCACGGGGAACTTATTCAATACTTCATCCTTGTACATTTTCCAAAGACCCTTTTTAACTTTTTCCCAGGACCTTACTGTTTTCGAGATGTCGTATAACATTGGTGAATGTTCTCGGAAGGGACCTGATTTCACCGTGAACACAAAGTTCAATGTCTTGCAAAATAGGTTTGTAGAGCTATATTCTTTCACCAAGGACGAGTCATTCAGGTCATCCGGCATCATTGCCAAGTTCTTACGGGAACACCACTGCGAGCTACCCAAGATATATGCCAGATGGAAATGATCGTCTAAACCCCACACACCATGAGAACCTGCGGGTTCCAAAGTGTACGACAGTATCAGTCTATGCACCAATGAGCAATATTTGTTGTATATATATAAAAATTCTTCTCCATTGAAGTGAGCACCTAGCATATCCAATGCTGCCAGTGTAGCAACAAAAGACAACTCATGACCTGTTCCAAAATCTAGTCTGGTCGCAGATCCAAAACAGTTCCCCAGGTAGTACGTCAGTTCACTCTGAGCACTTTCATATTGCGGAAAATGGGTCTTCAAAAGCTTTGTAAGCAAAGAAGGTATTTCCTCGTCAATCTTCTTGTGCCAATCCCTGCAGGCCATGTTACCATACCTTCTGGGACCAGGCAACGGCGGTGTCTCTGTCAACAACACATCCAACCTATCTATCACCTCACCAAACTCCCGCACCACGTCGTTACCTATATTACCATTACCATCACCATCATGAACCTCACCATCTCGTACAGGACACTGAGCAGGAATGTCTAGAGACTCCACCATACCGATATACCTGGTGATGAACACTTCCAACCGCCGCAACGCCTCCGAGGACTGGAAATACAGCGTACCTTGCGAGTCATATATCCGTTTCACAGGCTCCGAAAACACTGCTCCTTCCATATTCTAGGTAATTTCAATAAAAAAGATGCGTGTATAACTGTACAGAATAGTTTAAAATACACTGTTACTCCAGTACATATACGTGATTGTATTTAAATACATGTTGCAATTTAATTATAAAACCCGTTAAAACTGACCCGGCTCTGTTGTTAAGGTGGTGTGGGCTTATATGTGTGTGTGTGTGTGTCTCCATCCTCCACTTACCGAGAGAGAGAGAGAAAAAGGGAAGTCAGACACAATATTATACATTTCAATTACAATATTGTCATTGTATTTAAATACATACACGGGAGACAGACCACGGTGCTATAGGTATTTAATACACTAGGGTTTTTGATTCTGTATACTCCAGCAAGGAAAAGAATTTTTTTTTGAATATACGTTCGTAATGCAGAAGGGTATCTTGGTTGCTAGTGGCAGTGAGCGCGGTCCTACGGAGATCCAGTTTGACAGCGAGTTGGAGAGAGGCAGGAGTCGTGATAAGAGGCGTGATGGGTCGCGTCCGATGAGTCTGTCGCGGAGTCGTAGTCGTGCCTCGAGTCGTGTTCGGGAGGAGGAGTTTTTGAAGTGGACTGTGTTGCGTAAAGATCCCTCCATGCGGTTGACGTCGCTGAATCGCAAGAAGAAGGGTAAAACAGACGAAGGTGATGACGAAGGTGACGATGAAGATGAGGATGACGAGGATGAAGATGACGAGGACGAGGAGGAATCTGACGAGGAGCGTGTCAGTGATATAGAAAACGATGTGGAGATCGACGAGGAGTTCCACTTCGATCTGGGTACGAAGGTGCTGCCCAATTTCAGCAGCAGTATCAACGACGTGCTGGAGAACAGCAAGCCCTGGATCCAGAAGTATCTAGGGACTATAAACCAAGAGGAAGAGAAGAAAAACGTGGATTTTGAGACACTCGAGGGAGGCTACTGCCGTGCCATTGAACTGGTACGCAAGGGCAAAGGTGCAGAGGGGTATCCCGAGAGTAAAAATTACATACTGTGCACAGACCTGAGCAGCGAATCCACATACGCTTTGACATACGTGATGGGTTCGCTCGTATCCAATGGTGACACACTATACATTGTCCACTGGGACGGCAACAGCACGAGTTTCCAGAGGGATACCTTGGCAGAGAATATACTGCGGGTCAAGAAGCACGTCAAGCACCTGATGGACTGTATCAGTGTGATTGTGGACGACCTTGACGTCGTCATCCTGTCTTTGACACATCCGTACCCTAAGCACCTGCTGAACGAAATGATACACGGTCTCAAACCGGTAACACTCGCGTGCTCATTATCCCTAATCCTCTCGAGTCTACAAAACTTCGTGTGTTCCGTTCCGACACTAGTGATCCGTAAAAAACTAAAGAGGTCAAGAAAGAAAGGTATATCTGAGTGATAATTTTTTGATAAAACAAAAACAAAAAAACAATAAAAAGATTGCAATAAAAAACACGAACTACATTACATTACATACACACACCCCACCTTTTTTTTTTTTTTTTTTCAGATTATTTTATTATACTATTTTTTTACTATTCCCATTTTCCTTCTGACTTTAAAATCTATCTCTATCAATATCTTCTATGAAAGTACATATGTTTTTTTGTCCTTCTAATATTTTTTATACTTCAGGATAAAAATGTCCTTCTTTTTCACTTGTTTATAACCGATATCTTACATAGAGATGTATTTATAATACAAAAGATACAGAGATAGAGAGAGAGAGAGAGAGATGTAGCAGAGAAGATGATGTATATGTCTTTAATGCGACATTTCGATCCGCGATCCGCGATTCAATATAAATTTTCTCGAGACAGAAAGAGAGAAACTCGGTATTAGAATCATAAAATCCGGGGGGGGGTAGGAGAACTGAGTTCAAGAAGGCTGTGCCTCTCTCTCTCTCTCAATCTCCTTTCTCCTGGCGATTCTACCCCCGCACTATTTTATTTATGGAACGCCATTATTTTGTTATTTTTTTGTGTATTTTTGTATTTTTTACAAATCATTCTTTGTCCTTTATTACATAAAGTTAGTGGTGTGTTTGGTTGATTATTACTGTAGGCTGTTATTGTACATTGTACATTGTTTACTGTGCTGTCCTCTCTCTCTCTTATACAAGGGCCCCCCCCCCCCGCAATGTTGCTCTTGTCTCCCCCTTCGCAGTTTGGCGTTGAAAAGGCACAGAGAAATCGCGTGGAGGTGTGAAAGGGTGGTATTAGTTTCTGACCCGAGGGGCGATAATTCTATCATCTCTCTTTGCGAGTGTGCGAGTGTTTCTCTACGACCCCCTCCCCCCGCGTAAATCCTTTTTTTCTCTCTGTCTGTGCGTTCCTTTCTCTGTGCGTTTCTTTCTCTGTGCGTGTGTGTATCTGCCCCTCGTTTCTACAGCAAGGGGCGGGGGGGGTTGTTTTGTTCTGAAAATGAAGGTGGGGGTAGGTCCCTTTCAAGATTTTTTTTGTTTGTTTGAACCAATCAGCGATGAGTATGAGAAGATCGTTTCTTTTTTTTTATTTTTTATTCTTTCTCTCTACAATGGGTAGTGGCAAGAAGGGGAAGGGGGGGGTTGGTGATGGACATCTATCTCTTTCTCTACCTGCCATTCATACTGCCAAGGGTTCGTTTTTTTCTTTGTACCTATGATATTGTATATTGTATGTATTGTATTGTATTGTATTGTATTTGGAAAATACAATAGAATATACAATACTCACACGGCTAATGGGAAAGGAGATACTGCCGTGTTCTAATTAAATATATAGGGCCCTCTTCTTGCTCCCACCCCCCCTTTCAATATTATATAGTAGACAAATTTGGACATTGTCCTATTCTTGTGTCTTTTCTTTACTTATAAACTCTGTCTGTGCCACCACCACCCCCCCTTCTCAAGATGAAGTTTTATGTAAATTAAAAATAAAGAATCTCTCTCTCTCTCTCTATTATGGAAAATCTTTTTTCTTACTTTATGAACTCCCCTTTAAAAGAAGTGAAAAAAAAAAAAATTTTTTATATATATAAGGTCATTACACCTTCTTTTTTTTTTATCTTTCAATATCAATCTTTATAATCCTTATATCTCTTAACTTTTTATCAAACAACCCGTATATACCCTTGTGAAAAAAGTTATTGTACTTTTTTTCTTTCTTCTAAAGGGAATTTTTAAAATAATACAAAACTTGTTTTAAAGACAAAACAAACTATAAAAAAAAACAACAACAAATGTTTGCTCGTGTTGCTGCCTCTGCTAGAGCACACTCCAGGTTAGTTGCTGGTACTGTCGCTGCAGGTGCCACGCTAGCCGTTGCCAACCACTACAACAATAGAAACTGGAACCAACATATCAGTAATGACGTCAGTCTGATCTCCCCTGTCGAGAAGCCAGACGTCAATTTGCCTACAAGAGATGAGTTGTTGGACAAGTTGTCCAAGACCAACGAATTCGACGTCTTGGTCATCGGTGGTGGTGCCTCCGGTGCCGGTTGTGCCCTGGATGCTGCCACTAGAGGCTTGAACGTTGCTCTTGTCGAAAAGAACGACTACGCTTCCGGTACATCTTCTAAGTCTACCAAGATGGCCCACGGTGGTGTCAGATACTTGGAAAAGGCTTTCTTCGAGCTATCCAAGGCCCAATTGGACCTGGTCATCGAGGCCCTGAACGAAAGAGCCCATTTGCTGAACACAGCCCCACACTTGTGTAAGCTGCTGCCTATCATCATCCCAGTCTACAACTACTGGCAGGTGCCTTACTTCTACGCCGGTTGTAAGATGTACGATATCTTCGCCGGTTCCCAGAACTTGAAGGGCTCCTACTTGATGTCCAAGAACGCTACATTGGAAGTCGCCCCAATGCTGGATGGCTCCAACTTGAAGGCCGGTCTGGTCTACCACGACGGTTCCTTCAACGACTCCAGAATGAACTCTACTTTGGCTGTTACCGCAATTGAAAACTCTGCTACCGTGTTGAACTACATGGAAGTCAAGCAATTGGTTAAGGACAAGGACGGTAAGGTCTCCGGTGCTGTTGTCGAAGACAGAGAAACCGGTAAGAACTACACTGTTCGTGCTAAGGTCGTCGTTAATGCTACTGGTCCATACAGTGATCGTATCTTGCAAATGGACAAGAACCCAGATGGTCGTCCAGACGACATCGTTAAGTCCTCTGACCCAATCATTGACGGTTCTTCCACTACCCAATCTATCATGTCTCAAGTCGCTGTCCAAAAACCACACATGGTTGTTCCTTCCGCTGGTGTCCACATTATCTTGCCTTCCTTCTACTGTCCAAAGGAGATGGGTTTGCTAGATGCTAAGACTTCCGATGGTAGAGTTATGTTCTTCTTGCCATGGCAAGGTAAGGTCTTGGCCGGTACCACTGATATCCCAATGAAACAAGTTCCAGAAAACCCAACTGCCACCGAAGCCGACATTCAAGATATCTTGAAGGAATTGCAACCATACATTAAGTTCCCTGTTAAGAGAGAAGACGTGTTGAGTGCCTGGGCTGGTATTAGACCACTGGTTATTGACCCAAGAAAGTCCGATAACGGTGACGGTACTACTCAAGACTTGGTTAGATCTCACTTTATTTTCACCTCTGACAACGGTATGGTTACTCTAGCTGGTGGTAAGTGGACCACTTACAGAGCTATGGCTGAAGAAACCATCGATGAAGTCGTTAAGGTCGGTAAGTTCGATGCTAAGCCATGTATCACAAGAAAGTTGAAGTTGGCCGGTGCTGAAAACTGGGATCCAAATCTACCAGCTCTATTGGCTCAGAAGTACCACTTGTCTCAAAAGATGTCTCACTACTTGGCCGAAAACTACGGTACCAGAGCTCCATTGATCTGTGAAATGTTCCACGAAGACCCAGAAAACAGACTACCTCTATTATTGGCTGACAAGGAAGAAACTCCAGTTTTGGGTCACGTTGACTTCGACAGTTTCCGTTACCCAATCACTATCGCTGAATTGAAGTATGCCATCAAGTACGAGTACGCTAGAACCGCTTTGGATTTCCTAATGAGAAGAACCAGATTTGCTTTCTTGGATGCTAAGCAAGCTTTGAATGCAGTGGAAGGTACTGTCAGATTGATGGGTGATGAACTAGGATGGGACGAAAAGAGAAGACAAGATGAAGTCAGATACTCTTCTGAATTCATCAAGACTTTCGGTGTTTAATTTATGACTTAAAGTTTTTTGTTTCCTTTTTTCCTTTTATCTATTTTATTGCTCCAATTACTGTGACGTAAGAGCTATTAGCAGGAATGAGCATTTCATCAAAAAAAACAATTGCTGTTCTTATCTCTTGTCAATACTACTTTCATGCTATTGATTCCTTAGGAATAATGACGAATAGAGTTACTCATCATATTTCAGGTTGAACATGAAGAAAAAAAAATCTACTGTAAAAACTAATGATAATGTCCGTACAAATTGCTTTCAATTGTTACATTTATTAATAATTTATATTCTAAATAAATACTTTTATATTCAACATATTAATCTGAAAATATTCAACGTTTATTATAATATAAAAAATAAACTACTTCGAAATCATGCGAAATAAGAAAAAAAAAATGCAGCTTCTAACTAATTGTTCTATCAATGTTTTTGCAATGAATGTATGTTTGAATATATCCTAAAGTAAATGAATATGTGCTCGCTATTTTTAAACTTATATTACAGAATGCTAATCATCATCATGAATTACTGAAAAGTAGTTGATGGTTTATTCAACTCTCTCATAAAATAATACATAAACATTTTTGCTTGAAACTTTTAAGACACCTCTATCAAAATTTCCGTGACTTTTCTCGGCTTTAACAACTTCATCATCAAAGTAAAACCATTTTTGATCATCAACCCCTAGGTTATGGTTAGGGTCCTTGTTCACTAAGGATGTATAATGGCCACTTATCAAATTACCAGTGTGGTTTACAATACTGTATAGTTTATATTTTACAACTTCCTCATTTTTCAAAACAATGTTTAGTACTAATGGGTAACTAACAACAGTGTCATTCTTTTTTGTTAAATCATAATAAAATCTTGAAAGATGGATGATAAGAATTGGAGGCAATGAGATGAAATTTAAAGTTTTGATCGAATATAATTTTTTGCTCTTTAATTTCAATAATTCATCTTTTTCCTCTCTTTCTGCTTTTTCTTGTTTATCCATATGTTTGCCTTCATGTTTATCCAGCAAACCTAACTTTTTGAATGGAGATTTAGATCTGCTGATAGCTTTTCCTGTTGGTAGTCCGAAGAATTTTGACATTTTATGGTGGTGGTGATGGTGTTGAACAGAGCCATCATTATTATACTTCACCTCGTCAGTAGCTGATCCACATTTTGGACAGTCCCAAGCATTCTCGCCAGTCAGAACCTCATCACTAGTAAACATATTGATACAATTTTCAAGCTTCACTCTTCCAGTTCTTGAAAATGTTGGTGTTGTTGGCTTTGGTAAAGCTAAGGATAAGACATAAAAGGTTGAATAATTAGAAGATTGATAACCACAACGCTGGCAATGCAAAGTGTTTTCCATTTGACCTTGAAAAATACTATCAATTGGTGACAACCCGTTATTTATTACCGAGCCTTCATACCACTTTTTATATTTGACTTTATCAACCATTAATTTTTCATCATCATAGAGCATTAATTCGGAATAATCATTAGCGACTGCAGACTGGTTTGCAAGTTCATCATGTAATCTGTTCAAAACAAATAATAAAAATTCTTGCGTATCCTGTTGATCATCTGGAATCCTCAAATCTGGTCTCAAAACATTGCATACCTTCAAAAATCCTGATGGGACTACTGTACAACCTCCATTCATATACATTTTGTTGAAAAGAACAGAGAAGGAGTTGGACATAAGAGATTCTCGGTTGTCCATGGGGTGTGTTTGGTATTCTTTGTATTTCCCGGAAATAAATAAGTCACGAAGTTTTTTGGTAGAAAATAAACTTTGTACCATGCTATTTATGTAACAAGTGTTACCTAGGTTTCTTAAACCTGTGATCGAATACGCGACATAAGGGTTGGAATTTTTCTCGATAGTTGGAATAGAATACTTCCTAGACAGAGGAGCCATATGTAGGGGTTTCGTGACACGTTTGGGGAGTTGTGCCGCTGGACGATTATAATGTTGAGATGGCTCCATCGATGATGTTTCCTGAATCGATTCCAACTTTAATTTTGGTGGTATTGGAGGTGCATTCGCTGGCGCAACTGGAATCGATGCAGGAGGTGGAGGTGGGGGTCTCTTTCTAACACTAGTGGGAACTGGGGGTGGTTTCCAGGTAGGAGGTTCCAAAACAGGTTGATAATGGGTGGGAACCTTCGTAGATTCGGGGCCATATGGTCTATACAAATAGTCATCGGCATCAATTTGGTATTGGTCAGCATAGGTAGCCATCACTTTCTTCCATTTTTCATAACCTCCAAGTAGTGCTGTTGGAACTGAAGAAAGGTGTTTCGTACTTGATGTAGTTAATAGGTAGAATAAAATGAAGGAATAATCATATTCAGTATGCATATACGTTTTCATATCCGTATAGTAAACAATGTAGTCGTATTTTAGTCTATTGTTGAAATGCTCATTATTCAACAGATTTTCTAAAATTGTATCCTGATAAATTGGTGTTTTGGCTTTTTCATCCCATAATAACGAAGGGTCGATATTAACCACATTCGGAGCAATAATGTGATTCAAATCACTTCTTCTCTTCATTCTCAAGTCGATTAGTAATAATTTCTTTCTTTCTTCCTCATTGGATAAAATGGAAAACAATTCCGGAGCTGTAATAATACTTTGCTTTTGTAATCTTTCCAAGCCTTGAATATATCCATTGGAGTCATCGAAATAGTTCTTGGAGTTCGTATTATCATCTTCAATCATATAAACTGAGTGGTAGGAATCTTTCCTGTGGGTTATCAATCTGTTAGCGTGTATATCATCAAATTCATCTGCCTCGTCACATTCATCGGCTACTATTGTATCAGAGGTGGCTTCGCCTAGAGAGTCTCCATCCAAACCCATGACTGGTGGAGACAGCAGCTCGGTACCCAGAGCTAATTTCAGTTGGTCATCGGGTTCTAAATCGGGAGCCTGCCAAATGGGCGAGCCAGGACCATTCCCATTCTCACTACCTTCATGAGAAGAAACAGTAACGTAACCGTCCGTGTCGTCGTCATCTCCGAGATCAAAATCAACAGGATTCCCATTAAGATAGTGTGTGGCTCCGTGTGTATGATTAGGAACAGGGTTTGATTTCGTTCTCGACTCACTTTTATCTAGCACCAAATCGGCTAGCAGCTTATGTCCTCCAATTGGGTGTTTATTCCTTTCTGGTGAGTGTGTCTCGTGTTCATCGTCATGTAGCGACAACATAGACATGGGATTAACCGCAGACGGTATCGAGTACGCACTCCGTTTAGTAACCAGTCTTCTATTGGCTTGCAAGAAACCGGCTCCACCTTCTGCCCTTTCCTGTTGCATTTGATCATTCCGTTCTTGTATCTTGGCTATCTCATCTTTAACCATTGCGCTAACATTTACCATATTCAGTTGCATCTCGTACATATGCCGCAGATCAGTATACAACCCGTAGGACTTGTCTCTTGTGTGGAACTGCATCGACTCAGGAATCACCAAATGCAGGTAAAACAACCCTATAATAAACACACGCAACGCGGCCGAAGGGTCATTGTCTATCTCATCTGTATACTCCTCCAACAACAGTTCTGCAGCTTCTACCAACTCTAACAGCCGTTTCAGCTTCAACTGTGGGAACCGAGGCCTGATTTCTTCACCATATATGCTCTGTATCCGCTTCAGGAGTTCCTCGCTGAACTCAGGAGTAAACCTATCCATTTACTCTGTATTTTTACTATTTTTTTCTCTTACAAGAAGACCCTGTAATTACTTAATTCTCAATGATCTTGTAGTATCTTTTATTTATCTACATTTATATACATTGTTCATTTTTAAAGGTTCTTCTTATATAGGGCCCTTGGTTTTTGAAACCTTGCGCAAAGCCCATTTTCGTCGCATGAGCCATATAACGACAGTGAACGTTATAATACAAATATTTTGAACGTTCCAAAGGAAGGTATAAGTAACAGATCAATCTGAAAGCGAGTTATCATATTATTAGTATTTTATATGTACGCTTTTTTTTGTTTTGTTTTGTTTTTTGTTTTTTTTTGGCTGTGGTGGGCTCTCATGGCCCTTCAATAAATAGATCAACTAGAAGAGAGAAGAAAAAGACAAATATGAATATACATGAATATATATATGTAGAAGGAGATAACAAGTCATCTTCTGAAGTATGTGGATGAGCCACAGGTGGCCACTGTGTAGTCGTAAGCAGATTCCCCCACGTCCAGGTACTTTTGGGCGTACTCACGCGCTGTAGCGTTAGGGATGAGCTCTGTTCTTGGAACAAGCCCCGTGTTCCGCTTCACAGCGGCAAGACATGTGGAGACCAGTACCAGGTCAATAGATATGTGCACAGCTTTACCGATCTAAAAAGAAAAAAATAAAAGTTTATTTTTCTAATGGTTAGTAATATGTTTTCATGCTGTAGTCATTGTTGAAAATGTCATTTCGATCCAGATAGACAAGAACTGGAACAAAGAGTTGTCTTGTAAAAACTTACTATAGTCATATGGTTATCGTTTTATAATATTATAATATACTTAAACTTGTCGTTTAGAAAATAGATCAGCCATTAGATGGTCTCTGTCGTTCATTTACAAACACATACACATACACATACTATAATTGCCCTTAAACTTGTTTTCTAAATTTTAAAGGTTGTGCGCGCTGTGGAGAGAGAGAAAGAAACAACAGAAAAAAAAAAAAGGGAAAAAATTATATAACAACAATATTTCAAATTTTTAGAACAAGGGGGAGGAGGGGTTGGAACAGGTTTTCCTTTAGCTTAACATATCTATAAAGTATACGATACATGTTGCGTCTATTACCTACTGTGAGAGCTCAATTGCCCAGGTGTCTGAGCACTACGAGGCGTGTTGGCCAGGTGGTGCTGAAGGATGCCAGCAGGCCTATGACTGTGAATGACAAGCTTCCAGATCCAATGCAGGATCGTAAGAAGCGTTTCTTGGCGTTTCTTGCGTTTGCCATTGGTACTGGCAGTGCTACTGCTGTGATATTCAACTACGAAAAGACTGAGTCTGCCATTGTGTCCAATACAATGTTTTATTTGAGAAGGTCGGAGCAAACGAGGGAACTGCTGGGTGAGAACATCGAGTTTGCGGGTGTTATCCCTTGGGTTTGGGGTACGTTGAACCCTGTCGCTGGTAAGATCAATATTACTTTCAATGTTAAAGGTAAGAAGGGTGTTGATGGTACTGTGAAGTTGGTTGCCGATCGTAAAAACCGTCAAGATGAATTCTTGATCCGTGACTGGAGTTTGACCAGTGGCGACAAGAAGATAGACCTAATGGCTGAAAATCCACATTCTTCTTTGGAATAAAAAAATATTAATAATAATAATAATAATAATGTGAGCTATTCTTATTCGATATTTTACATGTAAATATAAAAAAAAAAAACTATTCTTTTATTCTCTAACTCATCTTGTACTCTTCTGATATAATGATATAATAAAATGCAATTGAACAAAATGCTCTTCTATAAGTATTAAAAAGAAAGAAAAAAATGAAATAAAATATGCTATATCTATAATGCTGAATTATTATTATTAAGGTGAATTTTTTAAAATGCTAGTAAATGATTTCTTCTTTTTTTTTTTTTTGTTGCTTTTTTTTTTATTTGATATTCTGAATATCACTCAACATGGCCTGTGTTCTCTCTAACAATGGTTCGTCATTCTTCTTCTCTAACAATTTAGTGCTCCTTCTACGTCTTAATGGTGCAGGTTTTTGTTTCTCGGCGTCTCTCAGCTTCGCTAGCAGATCATCAACAGCATTGGATTCATCCTCAGAGTCTTGCTCTTCGATGGTTTTCTTGTTTCGTTGCTCAAGCATGGTTTTTCTTTGTTCATAAAGTCTGTTCATCTCTTCACGCTCGATATTTTCTTTGGCGCATTTCTTGAACATCATCGAAAATTCCACAAAGTAACCAAAAAAGCTATTCTTACTATCTTTGTCCATTGGATCCTCGCCATAGTACTTCATTAACCTCCCTAATGTTCGTCTGGTTAGTTTATACTGATTAGTCAACAGTTCGCTCTTTGACTTGGCTCGATTGACTTTATATCTTAACTTATTGTAAACTTGGTCATTGGGGTGTAATTTGTTAGGATCAGATAGCTTACCCTTGGTTAAAGCATAAACGGTGGTTTTTATCTTATCACTAAACTCTTCACATTCTAACTCAACGTGCTCCAAAGCTACTTTACCCAGATCTTCCACTTTTGCAATATCATCAGTGAAACTGTAAACATCAGGAAACTTTTCTCTAATAATACGTTCAATGAAGTGTAGAAAAGAGATGTTCTTTTCGGTACTCGATTTTACAAAGGATAATTTGTTTAGAGAGCTCAATTTGATACCAGTCACAGTACCTTTATTCATATAATTACCAATTTCTTTGATCAGAACCAACAAATTTTTCAATCTTGATGAGTTAAAAAGTCTCTGAATAGCTTCATCAATCTTTTCTAATTTATACATCAGATCGAAATAGTCCTTTTCATAGGTAGTTAACGTTAGTAGACATTGAGATCTCTCAGCCCAGTAGCTCCTTAAATTGTAACAGAGTGCTGTATATATTTGATCTGCCCTTTCTAATTCCGAAGGATCTTTCTCTGGAGGATCATCTGTAGTGTAATTATGCCCGTATGGTGCTAACTTCCTTTCCAAGCTAATAGGAACGTGGATTAATTCCTCTTTATTGAAGAATCCAAGGATACTAACACTCTGGAAAATATCATTATCACAATTGAGAACCTTTCTGACAAATTCTTCTACCGAAAGTTGTGAATACATATGCAAATTGATACCAAATTGTTGGGCTAAATCTCTAGAAAGGAACGATATCTTAGATGGTTTATTACCCCCTTCATTATTCAGTTTTGGCTTTTTAACGGGTTCTGAAATTTTAAAGTACTCTTCAATTTGTTTAAAAATACCACCTCTTTGTAAATCTTTTACTGCATCGTCGACATTTTCTTCCCATAAAGTTCCATTAACTTCATCAACTTTATCCCAATGAATTTGTTTTAGTCTAGCTGAAGATTTCAGTGTATTGGAATTTCCAATCAAATTGGATGGTAAAGGCGGCGGAGGGGGAGGAAGTGAACCCTCTGCTTTACTTCCTCCTAACTCTAAATCTTCAGGCTCCTTTATTGGAGATAAGTTATCTTTACTTAGGTTGAGAGGCAGTGGTGGTGGTGGTGGTGGTGGAGGAGGAGGAGGAGGAATCGCAGCACTTGTAGATATTGAAGCAGCCAGATTTTGATTATTGGAATTATCATTCACTAGAAAAGTAGGCATAGGTGGTGGTGGGAGATTTGGAAGAAGCGCACCCATTCGCGTTCCTACTCCAGTCTCTGATCCACTTCCAACTCCACTTCCAACTCCACTTTCAACTCCATTTCCAACTCCATTTCCAACTCCATTTCCAACTCCACCTCCAACTCCACCTCCACCTACACCTCCAACTCCACTTCCAACACCGGTTCCTATTCTAGTATTAGCATCAGCTCCAGTTCCTGTTCCTGTTCTAGTTCCTGTTCCAATACCTGTTCCTGTACCAACTCCATTTCCTATTCCGTTCCCTGATGTTTTATTAGGTATTAGACCTGGTTGATCAAAATCTCCTGACACAATGGAATCCATAGAGTTATTTAAGTTTTTAGTAAGGACACTGTTAGGTGGTAGTCCAAACTGAAAGTCTTCTTTTGAGATATTTTGTCCACTATAAGATCCACCAAAAGGATAAGAACCAGTTGCAGTTGATGCAGTTCCTTCGTTTACCTCATTTCCAATGTCAGCGTCTATATCATGGGATGAGGTTGAAGTAATGTATATTAAAGATTTATCGCCTTTTTCATTGGTTCCTTGTGTTTGGTATCCAGGCTGAGTACTTGAAGTTTCGTTTAGGGAAACAGAGCCTTGATTTGTAGGATAGTCTTGTGATTGTAGGACTCCATAACCTCCAGATCCCCTTACAACAGGTTCCTGACTCTTTTTCAACCCACTGAAATTTTGTGATTGTGCATGTTGTTGATTATATTCATTGTTTTCATCATTGACTTGGTCGGTAGAATCAGTATTGATTACGGATACCAGTGAACGAAACCCTTTGCTCTTGTACAAAGCCTTCGACGTTGCATTGGATAAAGAACGGTTCTGTAATTTATTAAGGTTGACATTCTCAAAAACCTTCCCTGTGCTAAAATTTCTATTACTGTTTGATGCTATACGATTATGGGAAACTAATTGGTCATATTCCTTTTGTTTTTGCCTAATTTGATTTCGCAAATTGTTAATTAGACGCATCGAGTCTTCCTTCTCATTTGTACGTTCCTCAAGTAATTTTTCTGTGTATTTAAGTTTAGCAGACAGTTCCCTTGCTCCTACATTTGTTTCACCCTCTAATTCTGCAATGTGAGAGTTTAGTTTGCTGATATTATTTTCTAGGGCTTCTATCTCTTGCATGGCTCTTCTTGTTATATCTTCGCTTTGTAAATTGTCTACCAGACTTGAAATAGTCTCTTGAAAAAATTCATCTGGGTTATTCAAAGTTTCCTCATCCAGTTGGAATAATTTTTCCAAGTAAGGGATCAAAAGTGCAATTAACTTCAAAAATTTTATTGAATCATTCAGTGTCTTAGTGTGTATGTGTTCGAATATTAGCTCTACCAATTGGCCAAATTGAGATTCCAGGGCTGTATTTTTTGTTTGTAAAATCAGGTTTCGTAACGTGTCAGAATATGACACTCCTTCCAAGAAGGAAGGTGTAAAAGAGTTCTTTGTTAGAATCTCAAATTTCGTATCTTTAAATTTTTTTATCTGTTCTAAGATGCTAGGGTCTCGTATATCTTCCATCAAGGATATAAGCTGGGTGAAGTTCGATATACTTTCGAACCTCTGGATTATGACAGATTTGCTTTCGTAGGACTGGTAACCTTCCACAACAGAATTGGTCAGAAATAGAAACAAGGAGCAATATTCCTGTAGGATTTTCATTGGGTTGATTAAAGTGATCTCACCGTTATATTCGAGTAACGCTTTAGAGTTGTTTAAAGTCGTGTATACCCAACGCTCCAAATGGACATCGAGACCTTCAAAGACAACTTTGTAACCTCGGTCCATGTCCAGGTATGACAGCAATAGCAGGAGTTCCATACTCTGGCATTGGTTCTTCAAGAAATTCAACTGAAATTGGTCATTGTTCGGTATATTGTTCACTGCGATATCCACAAGATACGTTATGATAGCGTGATCCTTCAACACCATCAGCCTCCCTTCGTCAGAATTCATCAACGTTTTCAAACATCGCAGGTGTATGTAGTAGAACTTAGAGTTCAGGTCATTCAGTTGTTCCAACTCCATTACCACGGGTATTGTGTCCTCCATAATGGTCGAGATATAGTCGTACTCCACAAACACATCCCGTACACGGTTCTGCCTCAGTGACTTCTCCAAGCTATACATCGTCCGCAACATCAACGTCCCCTCGATGTCATCATCCATCTCATCCGAAAGCAACACTTCACCCAATTGATCCAGTCTAGCGATGATGTCCCGCACCTCGCCGTCCTCCACCGAGATGCCCAGCTCCCGCATCCCGGCATCTACCTCGTTCTTCCTCTCAAAATCATATATCTTGCATATAAACTCCCACCGTCTGGCCACAGGACCTTGTCGAAGCGTCTCCAGCATCTGCTCACCCCAATAGTACCCACCATCCCGAATAACATCTTCAAACAACTGATCAACAGCATCTACATCATCGGGAACCACTCTTGGATCCATCGTCGTCGTCGTCGTTGCCGTCATTGTGGTCACTTCAGCAAGCCCAGTACCGGCAATAGCCAACCCTCGCTGCACAACATCCATCGACTAGTATAATGTGTTGTATGTGTGTTGTGTATATCTTTTCTTCCCTTCTATACCATCACTTCCCCCTCCAGATCAAACTTTTATCATTCAAATGACGCGTTCCCAATATAAAACCCAACAAACTCTAAAAGAGACGCGTCATCTTGTTCAATCTTGTTACCCTTCAACAGATAAACTCCGACACTCTCTCCACAAAAACAAAAAATCACTAACACACAGAGAGTGATGACCTTTCTGTGTTGTTGTTGTTCTGTTGCTGCACTGCATTTTCTAAGAGAGAGAGCGAGGCGAGGGGGGGTGGGGTATACGAGTGGGTGGTGGAGAGATGTGCGCCTCTTCGGAGATAATCATATAACCCTTTAATTCTCCGAGAGTTAGGTCAACTTTAAACATTTTTTCCCTTAAAATCCAAATATTTATATTTTTTTTTGTTTTTTAATATTCCCACACATAGTACTGCCGGATTAGGGGGCATTATCACCGACCTCTTTCTTTTACAGTGATGTGATATATATATGAGATGACATATTCTTTTATTTATTGGAGTTTGAGTTGTATATATAAGAGGGGGGTGTCTTTTTATATATGTTGTTGTTGTTTTTTAATTATTTCCCATTAACAATATAAAGTATCAATATAACAATTAAATAAGAATAAACTTAATAATGGCTGAAAGGTTACAGAATATTCAGAGTCAGCTTGTGGCTAGTGGGAAGACGTTGTCTGTGAAGGAGGAACACCCTGATGATGTGGTTATTGTAGCCGCTAACAGATCTGCCATTGCGCGTGGTTTCAAAGGTAGTTTCAAGGATGTTAACACAGACTACTTGTTAACTGTGTTTCTCAAGGAGTTCATTGACACCTTCCCTGCACAGTTGAGAGACCACTTGGATCTGATTGGGGAAGTCACATGTGGTAATGTGTTGAACCCTGGTGCGGGTGCCACGGAACATAGGGGTGCTATGATGGCTGCTGGTTTGCCATACAGCACCCCCTTCATGGCTTTGAACAGACAGTGTTCTTCCGGTCTTACCGCTGTTAATGACATTGCTAACAAGATCAAAGCGGGTCAGATCGATATCGGTCTTGCCGCCGGTGTGGAGTCAATGACCCAGAACTATGCGTCCTCTAACCCACTTGGGCGTATCTCGGATGAACTTAAGGCCGACAAGAACGCACGCAAATGTTTGATTCCAATGGGTATCACCAACGAAAACGTCGCCAAGGGCTTCCAGATTACCAGAGAGATGCAGGACGAGTTTGCCGCCGCTTCCTACCAAAAGGCACACAAGGCTGTGGAGTCCGGTGTGTTCGAGGATGAGATTTTGCCTGTCAGGTTGCCAGATGGCAGAGTTGTCACTAAGGATGAAGGACCAAGACCTAACGTCACTGCAAAGAGTTTAGGCGGGTTAAGACCAGCCTTCATTAAGGAAACTGGTACGACCACGGCAGGTAACGCCTCCCAGGTCTCTGACGGTGTCGCTGGTGTCCTGTTAGCACGTAGATCCGTGGCCAAAAAGATGGGTCTACCAATCCTAGGCCGCTACATCGCATTCCAATCTGTCGGTGTGCCTCCAGAGATTATGGGTGTGGGACCTGCCTACGCCATCCCAAGAGTCCTACAAGATGTGGGTCTATCACCTGGTGACGTCGACGTCTACGAAATCAACGAAGCATTTGCTGCGCAAGCACTTTACTGTATCAACAAGCTGGGAATTGACATGAAGAAGGTCAATCCTCGTGGTGGTGCAATCGCTTTGGGTCACCCACTTGGTTGTACTGGTGCTAGACAGATTGCCACTATTCTACGCGAACTAGAAGCCGGCCAGGTCGGTGTCGTTAGTATGTGTATCGGTACTGGTATGGGTGCAGCTGCGGTATTCGTTAAGGAGTGATTTATAAAAAAAAAAAATTGAACATTCCCCATTCTCCTTCTTGGCATAGTATTCAAAAAGTGTATACTTTTTTTTTTCTATTATATATTCTTGATAGTATTAAAAAAACTACAATAAAATAAAAAAAACTGTTCATATATTCAGCAAAAAAAACATTATTATAATATTAACATAACATAGCATATCTATTTTTATCATATCTATTCATTAAGTAAAAACACAACTCTTGTTCTATTTTACAACGAGGCCTCGACGCATGATTTTAATGTCTCGAAGGATTCCTTTAACTTATCGCTATTTAACTCTGCCAGTTTGTCATTAACTTTAACCAAGTCGTAGTAGTTCTCGTAAATAGTATTTTTGATAGAACTGTTGGTTGCCGTCTCCTTACCCAACAGTTTGTTATGTGTCGCAACTAACTCCTTGAAAGTTTGTTCATTTATAGCTCTATCTGCCACCTCAAGTTTCTTTGATATAGTATCTTCTTCTTCTTCTTCTTCTTCTTCTTCTTCTTCTTCTTCGGGTTGCTTTTGTTCTTTTTCAACACTTGGAATATCTGGTTTTATTTCTTCTCCATGTAGTTGAGACGCTTCTGCATCCTTTGCATTATCCGCGTTAGCACCATTTTCTGCATTGTTGAGGTGGTAGTACTCCTTCAACAGAGATCTCTTGTCCTTTCCTGTACGCAGTGATTTCTTATGACTAATCTGTTCAGCCATTATTATACTATAGTAACTCTTGTGATGCTTATAATATTGTTCTACTATTAATCTAATGTATCTATCTCTCTGCCGTGCACACTTGTAGTTTAAAGAAATGTATATAAATTATAGTAATTTCCGACAACACGGACTTGGTGAAAAACAAACGTGCTTCTATCTCTGCTTACCCTTTTACTTCTACCATTGTCTCAAATGCATTTCCCCTCCCCTGCACTAACGATGTTCAAAGAAGTTCCCTTTGTTAGTTTGTCTCTCCAGTGGGTAAATCATCCAATCACCGGCATGCCCGCAAACGAGATTTTCCTTAAATTTTGTTTTTTTTTTTTTTCTTGAGCTGACCTGCACCACACAGCTCTCAGACACTGCAACTTGCACTCAACGAAGGTGAGACAAAAAATTACATTGTCGATGTGGATGGAATGGAAGACTACGAAAAGTAAGATGAAGTAAGAGAGGTTTCTTCGACCCTCTCTCTCTTTCTTTCTTTCTTTCTTTCTTTCTCTTTCTTTTGTCGGGTTAATGCAGTTTCCTTATCTTATATTCTTCTCGAGAGACAGAGAGATAGACAGAGGGATTTTCGGTTTATTGTTAAAAAGAAAAAGGTGTCTTGTTCCTTGGAAGCAACCAGTGATGATCAATCCTGTTTTGTAAAAGACAAAGAAGTAAGAAGTAAGGAAAAATTTGGTATATAAGAGACAACAGTAAATGTTTTTCTGAAACAGTTATGTAACAATATTACAATTGACAAGATTAAAAAAAAAAAACTACTACATAGAAAGAAAAAAAAAAATCAAAAAAATGACCAAAGCTTTTGCTGCTGTTGCTGATCCTGTGCTACAAGCTGTTGTAGCTAGACGTAGTGTGCACTACCTGAAGCCTGAATTGCCAGAAGGTGTTTCCTTTGAAGATGTCTACCGTGTGGTGCAGGAGTGTGTTAAACATACACCAACCTCATTTAACTCACAGGTGAATCGTGCCTTTATTATTAAGGGCGACCTGCACTACAAACTGTGGGACCATGTTGTCAAACAGATCAAGGAGCCAGAGTTTCAAGCCAGACCAATTAGAATCAGGGACGGTGCTTACGGTTCTGTGTTTTTCTATGTTGACGAAGATGTCACTGAGAGAAACAAGATAGAACACCCTGTGTGGGCACCAGTGTGTGAGGCCTACGCAGACCAAGCCATGGGAGCTGCCTCGATTTCTGCCTGGACTATCCTCCACCATATGGGTGTCGGTTGTAACATGCAGCACTACGGTAAATACATGTACAACTCGGGTCTGTTGCCAAAGGATATACCAGACCATTGGACTATGAAATGCCAACTGGTCTTCGGTACGCCTGACAGGGATCCACGTGATAAAAAGTTCATTGACAATACCATCAAGGTCTATGAATAGATAAATTAGAATAAATAGAAATAACCCCTTCATGTTTTGTTTTTATATATATATTATTTGATAATAATATGTTTGTGTTATTATACTTACTTTCCTATTTCAGAAATTCTCCGTTAATAACGTATTTATGTTTTGTTGAGATCAGATGATCAAGTATTTAAGCGAAAGATCAGAGAAAAAAAAAATAAGGTAATTTATTTATAGAAATAATGCGAATATAATATAACTGTACATGTCTATAAAATATATTTTCATGTCTTATTAGTGGTAAATTTAGGCAAATTCCTTGTCGAAGTCGACCAAGGTGAATCTGTATCTAACATCACCCTTGTCCATTCTCTCGAAGGCCTCCTTGACACCGGCTTCACCGACAGGTAGAGTCTCAACCCAGATCTTGATGTCCTTCTCGGAGACCAACTTCAATAGTTGTTCAATCTCCTTGATGGAACCCAAAGCACTGTTGGCGATGGAGACACCTAGTAGACCGAAAGGCTTCAAAGTTAGGACCTCGTTCTCGTCTGGAACGGAGATAGAGACAATTCTACCACCAACCTTCATGGCTCTTGGCATGACACCGAAGTCGATGTCGGACAAAGAGGAGGCACAGACGACGATCAAGTCGAAGGTGTCGAAGTACTTGGTGCCCCAGTCTGGTTCTTCCTTGGTGGCGATGTAGTGGTCGGCACCTAGCTTCAAGGCGTCCTCCTTCTTGGCGTTGGAACGAGAGATGGCGTAGACCTCGGCACCCATGGCCTTGGCGAATAGCACACCCATGTGACCGATACCACCAATACCGACGATACCGACCTTCTTACCTGGACCACAGCCGTTTCTCAACAATGGAGAGTAGACGGTGATACCACCACACAGCAATGGGGCGGCCAAGTGGGATGGGATGTTTTCTGGGATCTTGACGGCGAAGTGCTCGTGGACTCTGACAAAGTTGGCGTAACCACCTTGGGAGACGTAGCCGTCAGCGTATGGCTGGGAGTAGGTGGTGACGAACTTAGGACAGTATGGTTCGTTGTCGTTCTTACAACGGTCACAGTCCAGACAGGAGAAGACCTGGGCACCGACACCGACACGGTCGCCTAGCTTCAAGCCGGTCTTGCACTTGTCGCCCAGTCTGACGACCTTACCGATGATCTCGTGGCCGACAACCAGAGGCTTGGCCTTGTCACCCCAGTGACCAGCAGCACAGTGGATGTCACTACCACAGA